>JANFAB010000162.1:0-107411 GCA_024613165.1 Pisolithus albus
CTTTGGTGCGTGACACCGCTCATGTCATTCATGGCAGAATGGGGCTCCCCGGTACGACTGCGCGTTCGTGAACACTGACTCAGGGCTCAAGGGAATGTACGGTTTGGATATAGTGCACATCCTTGCATTTTTTTCTTTCGTTTCTCAAAGCAAGTGCTACCCATGTGCAGTGGTACGGTGGTTTGACCGTGTTGGGGACAAACCAGATACTGACACAGGGATGTGGATCGTGCGCCTGGCATTCACTGCACAGCGTCGCCCATCCATTGGTATCATACATGTGGACACTCTATATCGCGCAGCACACCTCATTCCATTGTATGCCACCCGTCCGGTCTCCCGAAACCTAAAGCCGCATCACTCTTATGATTCCTTCACAGCGTTTTACATAAATAAATTCATCGACCATCATGCATTCTCTCTGTTGTCGGATTCGTACTAACAACATACTTCCTTACCCACTTGTCTTACTTTTCGTTCTTAGCTACTTGGAATATACCGTACTGTCTTGCGTGCTTGGCAATTCATGTGCTTGACATACTTATGTTACTTACGTGCTTGACAGGTACTGCTAAGTAAGCTAAGCACGGTTAAGTAAACTCAGGATTTGCTGATGATGGGAGTCGTAAGCATGTGGGCTGGTCCTTTCGACAAGGAGTTTTTATGCGCTGCCTGATGCGTGTTATCCTCCCTGGTTGTGGACAAGACTGAAGAAATTTGATGGGCTCTGAACAACATGTAAGAGTTTGCTAACAATAATCTAGCTAAAATTCCACAGGAGCTTCAGGGGAGATCGTGGTACAAGCCTGAAGGTAGTCCAGCTCACATAACCCACTTATTGCTCCAGCGACTCCATCCGGGGGGGGGGGGCGGGTTAGTGGTATGCACCAGTATTTGCAGCCCGTAGAGAAAGAAATCATAGGGAAAACATAGAAACACATGTGGAAAAATACAAAGCGGCCCTCAAGCGGCAAGAAACAAGCGGTACAGCATTGTGGCATTCTTGCATACCGGACATTCAGACTTTATTACGACGGCGCGTGTCATGCACCTGGGACCATATCATCATACATCGCAAGCATTTGATCCCAAGATCGCTGAAATGAACCGTTTGCAGGACGGATGCCATGGATCATAGCCATCATATCTTCGCCGGAATCATGACCACAAGGGAAGCCGAAATCCTAGCAGGTGGTTTTGGAGAGGGCTTGTTTCCCTTTGTAGGCTTGAAAACCGACACCCGAGAGTCAACGACAGATTCAGAGTCGAGAGACGGAGCACGAGGTGACAGGTCTCCTGGACTTGACGATGGCAATGATCTCGGTGTTTCCATTTACCGCTTGAACACAGTCGTCTTCAGCTCCCACAGTTCCAATGGGGAGAGCCACAGTTGTACCCATGTATTCACATGGGGTGAGGTCCCGTGAAGATCTGGACGGAGTGAGTGAAACCTTATCACAATAGAAGCCCTACATCTGGGTTGCAGAACTGTCTGCACCTAATGGCCGTGTCATGGCTACCCATAGAAAGGGTTGATGAGGCTGTAATATACTGGTACAGATCAGAATCACCACGCCCTGCTCTGCGAAATGGAACTTACTCCTTCATCCAGAGAAGCCTGAGTCAGCAGGGAGGTGGAGGAAGGAGTAGATCCCCGGGGAGTGTGATATATGTTGCGGTGGTCCGAAACATAACTGTTACGAGTCGTGCTTGAGTGACACAGTCAGGCTAGACTAGTCGACGAAAGACAACGACCAAAGAGGAACACGGAACGAAACAAACCAACAACCAACAAAGGCGGGGACGAACGACGATAGGGGTTAGTCGGGGGGAGGACACGCAGATCTTGACGAAGACGACGATGAAGCCTAAGCGAGGCTAGACGGCAGTCACTCAATCAGAGACAAGTGGGAAACGCCCAATCACGAAAATGAATAGAACTAAGGAACTAATACAGGGTAGTGCCTACTTATATACTCTCTAGGTAGGGCCATGAGGAAACCTCAAGGCATGGGGCACAGGGGTATGATGTCAGTGGTGACGTCAGGATGACATCACTATGACATCAGGATGATGTCACTATGACCTCATCATGTACTAGGCCTAAGATCTAGACTGTAAGTATAAATAACGCTCAAACTGTGAAAAGAGGAAGGGGGATCTGTAATCGGAGGTCTGGATCGTGGCTGGATAAGGGCTAGGTACGCAGCCGCACGAAGAAGTGCCCAAGATAAGATCAAGATGATCTAATCGGTTATCTAATCAGTGATAAGACAAGATGAAAAGATAGGGGCAAATCTGCGATCCATTACACTATCCCATCCTTAGATTTTCAGTCCCTGAAAATAGATAAAAGAAGAAAAGCGAAAAAGAAAAGAAAAAAAAGAAGTGCGCACGGAGGTCTCGACAAGTCTCGACAAGGTTGTCCTCTTGCGAGTCCAACGCTTTACTCGTCAAGCCTCACTCGCTCGTTCACCTTTCCTCATACTCCCTATCCCATCCTTAGGTTCGGCGTCCCGACGAACACCAAAGACGAGAAAAAAAATTTGGCCATTTTTGGAGTTAGCCGGTGGCTTCGCGATCGCCATAGTCTGGCATGTCCGACTCAACTGGTGGCGGAAGGGGCGGAAAGAGCCCAGCGAAGGGGTTTATTCTCACCGGGTTGAAAAACGGCGTGGGCGGAAGCGGAGGAAGGGGTGATAGCAGGGCCGGTGTAGCCCTAGGGGTACTCTCGAGTTTCGAGGTCTCCGGTTCGGGTTTGAGGTCCGGAGTCTGTTGGGGCGGGGAGGGGAAGACTTCACGCTTGGCCGGGGACGGTCCAGCCTCGACGTCCCTGCATTTGACACCGCACAGGCAGTGCTTCTTCACGCTCCGGAGTCCCTTTCGGAGGACCTCTACTTCTCTTTGTAATCTATCGACGGTCTTCACCAAACCATCGATTACGTTTTTGCGCCTCGGAATATGCTTCTTATCCTTGGCGACTTTGGGCCTGCTCGATTTAGAG
Source organism: Pisolithus albus (assembly GCA_024613165.1). NCBI lineage: Eukaryota > Fungi > Basidiomycota > Agaricomycetes > Boletales > Pisolithaceae > Pisolithus > Pisolithus albus. Next base: position 3,005 of record JANFAB010000162.1, read on the forward strand.
TCGGGAGCTCGACTAGGGATAGGAACACTCGGTTTAACCTCGTGAGCTGGAGGGATCTTTATACTCGATTTAAGGTCGGGAGTGCGACCATTCTTCTCGGCTAGTTTACTGTCGTTGCGGACACGAGGGGTCTTCTTGTTTTTGCACTCAGATGCCTTGTGGCCAGGGCGCTGGCACGCGTAGCATCTAACACGAGCCGGGCATCGGTTAGCGAAGTGGCCAACCTTACCGCAATTGAAACAGCCAATACACTGCTTCGTAGTATGGGCCGTCGACTTGCACAGCCGACAGGGGTGCTGTACCTGCTGACCAGGTAAGCGGACTCGTGGGGGAGGAAAGGAGAATAAAGGAATCCCATCCTTGCGCTTAGGGGGCGCAGCGGAATGAGGGAGAGAGACGATGGGTGGCCTCACAGGGGACGGTGCGAGGCGAGGGATCGGGGTCGTGGGAGACTTCGGGTTGCGAGCCCGAGGGGTAGAGCACACTGAGGCATACGACCTAGGGGTCGAAGCCTGAGAAGGGGAAGCGCCACTCGAGGGGAGCAGCGGCGACTCGGGGAGGGGAATGGCGACAGCGAACGACAGGGGGGAGAGAAGCATGTCAGCCATTGAATGAAAAAGAGAATTTAATAACGCGCTGATGAACTCTCTAGCACAGCACTACTACACGTTCCACCGTGATCTTGGTAGAGCGGGCAAGGGGAAGAACAACGAAGTCGACCAGTCGAGGGTGACTATTGGGAAGTTCTATTCAAGTGTTACGAGTCGTGCTTGAGTGACACAGTCAGGCTAGACTAGTCGACGAAAGACAACGACCAAAGAGGAACACGGAACGAAACAAACCAACAACCAACAAAGGCGGGGACGAACGACGATAGGGGTTAGTCGGGGGGAGGACACGCAGATCTTGACGAAGACGACGATGAAGCCTAAGCGAGGCTAGACGGCAGTCACTCAATCAGAGACAAGTGGGAAACGCCCAATCACGAAAATGAATAGAACTAAGGAACTAATACAGGGTAGTGCCTACTTATATACTCTCTAGGTAGGGCCATGAGGAAACCTCAAGGCATGGGGCACAGGGGTATGATGTCAGTGGTGACGTCAGGATGACATCACTATGACATCAGGATGATGTCACTATGACCTCATCATGTACTAGGCCTAAGATCTAGACTGTAAGTATAAATAACGCTCAAACTGTGAAAAGAGGAAGGGGGATCTGTAATCGGAGGTCTGGATCGTGGCTGGATAAGGGCTAGGTACGCAGCCGCACGAAGAAGTGCCCAAGATAAGATCAAGATGATCTAATCGGTTATCTAATCAGTGATAAGACAAGATGAAAAGATAGGGGCAAATCTGCGATCCATTACAATAACCTTTTCACAGTCTGCGACGGAAGTATATCAGGTTCAACTGCATGAGAAATGAAGAGTAGCGCCAACCTCCATTTCTACTCCAGCAGTCGTGGCAGGCAAACCACCGTGGTTCGGATTTGCAGCATGTACACTGCCATGCTCACTCTCAAGGCGGCCAGACAGCATTAATTTTCCTGGAACTGGGATAGACACACCTTGGGCAGCATGTCAGGGCTTCCGATGATAGACCCACAAATAGTGCGTGACGGGTGTTCTGGAGTGTAGTGCGAGTCGAGGCTGTCCTGGCAGGCCACCACTCGTCTCCGCAGTCCCAACATACGACTACGTCTACTGGATGCTCTACTTCCATATGGTGCATGTCGTCGCCCCCCTAGTTGGCACCCCCCCCCCCAAAAAAAAAAGCTGAAAGACGAAACCTACTCGGTGAAGGTCCATGTCATCGGCGAACGATTCCTCACATTTTCGACATTGCAGGTGGGTTTCGAGGTGATCGCGAAGTTGTCAGAACAGAACTGTACGTTGCACATGGTACAATAGAAAGAGCCCCTTGCAGCTAGGTGGTTCTCCAGCGACATGCCATCGACAAAGTGGCCGTAATGATATGCACAACGAAGAGGGATCTCTGACTCCAGGAACTTGCAAGTATGGGTTCAGGAATCCTCATAGGACTCGTAGACAGTTCGACAGGAGGACCAACAGCTCGCAGTTTGATTTTCATGTGTGGCAACTTCTATGTTTCATCGGTAAATTGACACTTGCTGACTTATTTTATGCAGCAGCTCTAACTACGAGCTCAGTCAAGATCCGAAATTCCCAGCGGCGTTGTCCCTTCAAACCCCAATATACATACTTCCGATAGGCTCCCAGCTCCAAGTGTCTGGCTTGCGAACAGCACTTTTCCGCGGCAGTCGGGACGCACGCCGTAACGGTGTAGCCCTCAAGCACACTGGAAGCTACCCATTTGGATGGGGATACAGCCAGCGGGCGTCTGCCATAACGGCTCGTCTAACTTACCCAAACTATTGTGTGCGCCACCTCAAATCCACAATGCAGCCTTGGTAAAAGCACCTCGCGATCTGCGCCCAAATGAACGTCATCCTCAAATCCATAATGCATGGTAAAAACACCTCACGATCTGCGGCCAAATGAATGTCAAAAATTTTCTGCCATCCCACGTTGAAAGGGACACCAGTGAGTAGATTGCGTCATTGACCCTAAATTCATCGTGTACAGGCACCCCGGGGTTCGGTGATCTTGCCCGCATCCCCATTCACTCCCATGACCCATCAAATCCATAATCCACACCAAACGTGAGTTTTACAAGTATTACAATCGTATATGTAGAAATTACCTTTCCATGACAGCGGTCTTTCGTTACTGTTGAGGATGCGACGTTATCTAAGGGGGCCGCGGACAAACGGAGTACTCTGGCTTTGTGTCCGTTAGATAAACAACACAACATTGGTTGATTGTTTTAGACCCGTAGCAAACCACTCATGTGGCCCCAACTACGTATTCATCCGTCAACGATACGGAAGCGGGACGGAGATGGTCGGGCATTCTGTGATCTTTACGCTTCTCGCACTGTGAATGCGTAGCATCTGGGGCATTTGACCGACGTCATGATTACCATTCAACGGTCCGTGCACAACGGAATTCTGTTCCGCTGGTCGTTGGGGACGGCACACGTGCAATCAACGTCCCCTAACTTAAGACACCACGATCAGTTTCTTAAGGCGGAGGACGCTTGAAAAAAAAAATAAAGTAAAATAAAGTTGACTGACATCATATCTAATCTACTGTAGATGTTTTCCAAAAACGTGTGGTAGACCCTGAATGACACAACGATAGAATTCTGACCTGAGTACAGGTTCCTGGTCCCAACGCTGTTCAAGAAAGATTGGCCCCCATCAACATGATTGAAGGAAGGCAGATTGGCATCCGAGCCGGAGTCGTCCGACCGCGAAGTCATGACGTCACTCAAAAATACACGTTTTCCGTTTCGCGAACACTGATTCATGCCATACATATGCGTAGTAAGCTGTGTTCCACTAAAAGCATCTCGCCTGGTACGTAAATACAAAGATGTCTGTGGTACCCTCCAGTTCCGCCGGCCTGTTGGGTCTGCGGGTAAAGCCAAGCACAGTAAAGTGGCTCGTGAACTGGAACGTGCCCCTTGAACAGCTTCCGAACCAAGCCGTTACATAAAACCGACGCCCGGATCGAATGATTGGAAGAAATATCCCACACCGTTGATCTGATTGTGCTGCGATGATTAGTTCTCCCTTCGATCGTGTCCAAGGAAACGGGAATACAATATCAAGCAACCCGTCGCCCTCATGACCAATACAATGGCCTCATCAGCATCCGGTCTCCATAGTCTACGCACAGAAGACGAGCCTGGCTTTTCGCAGGGCCGATGGTGCACCACGCGTTTTAAGTGTGCCTGAACAAATAAATCATGGGACTTCTCGATAATATCTGTCCATTATATACCCATCATTATATGAACGCATTGCATCGTGTATCGAATGTGAACTTGTCATCAATAACCATAATGGTAATGAGGTTGCGGGAGTCGTACAGAAGGCGTCGTCATCAAAAGTTGTAAGTCGGAACCGTCTAGTCCAAAAAATAAGCACCAGTTGTGGGCACAGATGTAATGGTAATGGAACTTGGTGAAATGTCAATGTACTTGGTCGAGTGGCAAGGAAAACAGTAAGAAAAAGCACCTGCAGATGACACAGGAACGGAGCAAATTACAAGACACACAGCACCATGCCTAGAAACGAGCAAATTCATCTCGAACTGCGCACGAACTGAAAAAAAGGATACGTACCACAAGAGGCACTCAGCACAACTGCCACATTTTCACATAATCACTAGGTGCACTTGCGTTAGAAGGTCGAGATGGCTACGGAAAAGGAAACTGACATCCTAAACGCCCTGTCATCCGCACTGGAAGGCCACGTCGCGCTCCACGTGCTCTGCGCCGAAGCGAAATCGCGCATTGCCGCTGCGTGCCGCATGTCAGCCGACGAGTAAGGGTAGACACGGACACTGTACTGACTTGCAGACCCATCTAACCATGGCTTATTGCCCACATTGTCAGGGAACCACCCAGTCGTCCCTCCGGCTGCGAGGTCGATAACCAGGTAGAACTCTGCGGGTCATGTTACTTTTATGGATGTGCAAGGACAGAAGAGAACATGCCCTGATCAAATGGTGCAGCTGCGCTGGCCCCATATGCAGTCGACCACGGATCCTCCACAACGATATACTTGCCCGAAGTCAAGTTCATGGCTACACTAGGGAAATTTGCCACATTCCAGAAGTATGAATCCGAGTTTTTCGAGCTTATCGAACTGAGATCAACCATGGCTTGCAGCCTGTTATCGGTGTAGAAACGCATCCAAGATCCGGTCCATTCCATTGCATAGACGTGGAAGGAGTCTGCATAGGAGCTGCGTTTGGTAGATATCCAACCGTAGACGCTATTCATAAGGTTGGCCATCGTATCTCCCGTAGCTAGACGTGCGAAACGTCACGACCGTGATGGTAAGGAGAAGAAAGGAGAGGAGAAGCGCACTGGTAGCGATAGGTGTTGTGCCTGAGGCGAAAGGACCATAATTCAACGTCGATCTCACATAGTTTGATCCCTGAGCGGGATAACTGGGCGAGTTCCCTCTCGCTTCCATTATCTACCAGCTTGTCAGCTTCTCAAAGATGGAGAAATAGCGAGTGCACTCACGTCGATCTCACCGCTGACGGGCCAGGCACCATAAACGCCACTTCCCTGTGCCACTGACCCGTTGGTGGAGGAGTTCCCCACTGGTAGCATCCAGATAGCAGGCCAAAGCCAATCTCCTTGGGGTAACTTGGCTCTGACCTCGACTTTACCATACTTGATACTCTTCTTCCCCTGTGTATTGATGCGTCCACTCATGACTGGGTTTATGACAGTCCCAGAGGATGCAGAGGAAACGGCGGTGCATGGGTTTGACGACGGACCACCGGAGGTCGTGCTATTGCTAGCTGTGGTGGAGTTGCTTGACGTCGTACTGTTTCCTGACGAAGTAGAGCCACCTGTAGTGGTTGAATTGCCGGTGGCGGTGCCGTTGCCTGTCGTATTCCCATTGCCGCCGCCGCCAGTGGCTTGTTGCCTTTTTTGGAGAATGAAGTCCGCGAGAGAGGGGCCTGACGGCTCGACCCAAGCTCCGATGTCGGCAGTCCCTGAGATCGTCAGCTTGAACCAAAGCCACGAAGACGACGACGAAGAAGAAACATACCACTCGATGCAGTGCACCCGTCAAGATTGTACGTGGCTCCATCCATGACCGCGCCATATCCACCGCTGATAGAGTCGCTCGTGAGTGTGGGCATGATGTACAGCTCTCCGTTTGAAATGTAGATGTTATTGGCAGAATTGGTCGTCATTTCGAACTCGCCGTTGCTGTTGGTGTGTCGGTCGAGCACGTGTATGCGCGTATATGCGAGACCACTCACCCGTACCCACCCAGTTCGACGTCCATACTCCAAGTGTTGGTGTCCAAGCTTCCCCCGTCGAACTCATCGTCGAAAACGAGGCACAGCTGACTGGAGGTGAGCATCCTGACATCGTTGTACCCTCTGAATGCGATGAAAGCAGAAATGGCGAAACCGAGGACGATGCCACCAAAAGTGACCCATTTGCTAGCCCGTTCGAGGGACGATTTCTTGCGAGCGAGCCACGGTTTGTCCTGTGGAGTGAGTTTCTCGCGCAGCCTGGTGCTGGGAATGGTCTTCTTCTGGACGGGGAGGGGTAATGCAGTGGATGAGCCGTTGCGCGATCCCGAAACGCTGAAGGGGGGAATGGGGGGAGTCCACACGCTCGACGGTCTGGATGCAGGGGACAAGAAGGGACCTCGGAATATGGTCGTGGCTGAGCTTACTCTGGGCAGACTTGCGCCTGCCCCCTCTGTCATGGCGGCGGCGGCGGACGTGCGACAGACGGTCGAGCTCGAGACGGAGCCAGTCGAGGTGCGGTATGGAGAGTTGGAGGCTACGAATGGAGGCCGCGGAAGAGGCAACTCGGAGTCGGACATGGCTGTGCTGAGGGGATCCTGGCTCGCCGGACGCGCGTTGCGACGGGGGGTGCGGGTGGACGATGTGGCGGTGGAGCGCGATACCATTTGGATGTCGGATGAAACGCTGCTGCGTCGGGATATACGGCCCGGGATGGGGTCTGGGTTGCCAGGGTAGGCTTGGAATGGGAAGGTGTACGACGACGGCGGGTGTCTTCGGCTTGGACAAACGACGTCAGAGGACGGATGAAGATGACCGTGTCCGGAGTCGGCAGAGAACTGGCTTGCACCTAGTTGGGATCGCCTACGGTGGTGGTTTCTGGTCTTGGGTGCGACGACGGAGTTGCGCGGGGAGTGGGCAGCTGCAGACGAATCCGAGTCGGAATGGTTGTCCGTTGCGTGGTCTGGGTCAGGAGACACTCTTGACGATGCGAGGAAGAAGGGCCGTGGTGGAGTGAGAGAAGTGCTGGCATCCTCCTCGCTAGATGGGGCGCTGTAGTCGCCGCTGGGACGACGACGGGACATGGCTCGACGACAGAGAGAAGCAACGCGCTAGTTTGATTTTGTGTCCCCCCCTCCTCGTGGCGCGTGGATTACCTGCAGGGGGAGGGGGAGCAAAAAAGATTCACACCACGAGATAACTGTCGAAGCTGGCGTGCGGCCATCAGATCTCAGATCCACGATCCATGTCCGACGTAGTACGGCATTCAGTAGCCGCTATCTCGTGGGTGTGGATGACGTAATACCCCACTACTATATTTAGGGGATTCGCTGAATCGCCGATTTTTTGTGAACCCAGATCTTCTGTTACTTTTTCATAATCGCAGCAAAATCGACGAACATTTTGGCCCGATCACAGCCATGTTTGGACATTCTGCTCGTGCAATAATGCCTCCGTTGGTATCCAATAACCCGATTTCTGGTTGTCTGCCGCCATCTCCGAATCCGATTGCCCCCCAAAACAGCGGTCATCATGTCCTCGCTGCCTGCACCCCTCCTCCCTTCCTTGCTTAACACGTTCAACCTCCGCTTCGTCTTTCTGTCGTTCTCTGTCGTCCCCTCGCACGATGGACTACGACAGATACGACGCTACGCTGCACTGGATATTCAAGCAGACTCAGAACGACGCCTGGTTTCGTCCAAACGAAGATGCTCTTCCCGTCGGCGTGTGTCTGCGCACCCATGACGGGTCCTTCCGCGTATTCCCCTACGAGGTTGCAGGCCTCGAGCCTTTTGAGCTCGCTGTCGCCGCCCTCAACCCCCTCGTAGCCGTTAAAATTCGCAGTGCAGCTGTACATGCGGCACTCGCGGAATGCGCCACAGACGAAAAGGCAGACTGCATCTATGTCGACAGTGACACCCGCATACAGATCATGGACACCATGGTTCTCCTTCCTCAGGCAGATAAGGAGCAAAACGCCGCATTCATTGTGAGTATATGCGCATATAATCCCCCACACAGATATCTTTGACCACATCCCCCCCCTAGCGTGATGAACGCGTTCTTGTGGTCTGGTCAGATTCGCTCGATTCCATAGTCCCGATAGCACGGGATTTTGAGGACCGTCTCATCCGCCTCCTCTGGAGAAACCGTGCTCCGGTCTTTTCTCCTATTCAGACGTCTTCCTCAGGCCCTGACTCCGTATCTGGTCACTCTCATGCTGGCCTTCAGCTATCAGAGAAACCCACGCCGTCTTCCCTTCCCGCTGTACAGCCGGAGGAGAAGAAGTACAAGCGCACGTGGTACGGGCGTAAATTACCCATATCCGATCTGGACGATGCGGAAAAGGCTGTTAAGCGCACTCCCCGTTCGACCATGCTCTTTGCGTCTATATATAACGGCCTTGCCGCTGGTCTAGCCATCGGTGCGTGTATATCGCGCTATGCAATGCCCCAACATCCTAACTTTCCCCAGTTTTCATGGGTAACGGCGTCAAAGTCTTGCTGCAGGAATGGCGGCTAGATGGACAATTCGTCCATTTCGCCCTCGTCGCATTGGTGCCTTTCTTGTTTGCGGTATCTTTGGTGGGATGATTACCCTTCTGATTTGGCCGGCACATTGACATTCCCATTCAGTTCTTCACACTCCAGATTTTTCAAAACGTCTCCATGGCCATCGGACCTATTGCACAATACTTCAAGAATTCGCGTTACTACTCTGCCGTACCCCCTGCGCCAAACAAGGAAGTTGATACTGCCCTGCCACACATCACCATTCAGATGCCCGTCTACAAGGAATCTTTGGATCGGGTGCTTCGCTCCTCATTCGAGTCACTAAAAAAGGCAATGCAAACGTATGCCCGACAAGGAGGAACGTCTTCCATATTTGTGAACGATGATGGCCTTCGACTCCTACCTCCTGAAGAGGCAGCTGCTCGAATCAAATATTACGCAACGCACAACATCGCATGGGTCGCAAGGCCTGGTCATTCGTACCATCCCAAATCAAACCCTCAGGGTAGGCTGCCGTGCCCTTTTGGAGGCTATCCACTCATCTGCGCTAGGTTTTAATCGTGCCGGTCGTTTCAAGAAGGCTTCTAACATGAACTACGCTCTCGATCTCTCCTTCCGCCTGGAACGCATCCTCGAACAGCTCCAATCCGAATCTTCCTCTTCTAGAAACTCCTCATCGGGAATCACTCCTTCTGCCCACAATGGGCGTGGCTCTATTTCCACTTCCAATTTCGAAGGTGGTGCTGGTCCAACGCCAGGTACGTATGGGTTGCAATATGAAGGTCGTCCGGGGAACGATCAGGCCATCATTCTGCCGTATGTGGGACCCCTTGTGAGTGGAGGAGCCAGTGGAACGCAAACTCCGGTGAGGTCCAGTACGCCCGGTACGCCGGGCAGGAGCGTATCCGGTGTTACGCCAAACGGGGAAAGGAACATCATATCCCAAATCGAGGACCTGGAAGAGAAGGCATTGCAGCTGGCTATGGAGGAAGGCAGGTTCTTGCTACATTCTGCTCAGCGACGACTAACCGCGGATGGCGTAGTCTATCAAGAATCTGAATGCCACCACCGTCCGTGGGCAGCCAATGCTCGGGGGATACGTATTGGCACACTGATCCTGCTCGTCGACTCCGATACGACTGTACCCGAAGATTGTTTGAGGGATGCGGCAAGAGAATTTGCGGAACCCGAGAGCCAGGAGCTCGCGGTTTTGCAACACGAGAGCGGTAAGTCTGCGTCCGTTGTATACATCCTTGCAATGTTCCAACATAGCCACTACCAGATGTCATGCAAGTCGCGCACCACTACTTCGAAAACGGCGTCGCCTACTTCACCAGACGTATCAACAAGTGTATCTCTATGACCTGCGCAAACGGAGAAGTAGCCCCGTTCGTCGGGCACAATGCCTTTCTACGGTGGTCGGCGCTTCAAGATGCTGCTTTCAACGACCCGGTTGACAAAAATAAGATAAAAATCTGGTCCGAGTCAAATGTATCGGAGGATTTCGATATGGCGCTGCGTCTCCAGTTGAAGGGATACGTTATTCGGTGGGCAACATATTCTAAGGGAGGATTCAAGGAAGGTGTGTCTTTGACTGTGGACGACGAGTTAAATCGTTGGCAAAAGTACGCGTATGGGTGTTCAGAGTACGTGATCAATTGTTCCCTGTCAACTATCTGTCCCGTTGGGGTCATAGCTGACCGGAAAGACGCCACCACAGACTACTATTCCATCCGCTGCGTCAGTGGGTATACAAGGGACCTATCAGCAAACAGATACATACCTTCATATGGTCAAGTGCACCAACGCATTACAAAATCTCGATGATGGCTTGTGCGTTTACTTGCACCCGTATAGCACCGATCTAACTGTTCACGACAATTTTGAAACAGATATGTTTTCGTACTGTGCGCTGCCGGTTCTTAGTCTCCCGCAGACAACACTGACTCTTGTTTTAGTCGGTATAGCAGCATCGGTCACCATCGCGACCATCAATTACGTCCTGCTCGGGTTCCAGTTTCCAGTTGATGCATTCTACATGCACTCCTTCGAGGTCTGGCTTGCTACTACTATCGTGTTCTTCGGGTCGGGGAACGTGGGTTTCACGCTACTGCAATATCGGTTGGGCGAGAAGGGCTTAGTGTGGGCATTTATCGAGAATGTGATGTGGGTACCATTTTTGTGAGTAGTCTTATCTCCTTATCCGCTTTGGCCCCACTTTGGGGGTTATGTGGAGCGCGCCGCTGACATGCATGTGTCAGTTTTTTTTTCTTTGGTGGCCTCGCCATCCCACTATCGCAAGCGATCCTGGCACATTTGTTCTCGTACAATATCACGTGGCAGGCTACCAGGAAGGAAGTTGAACGCTCTAATTTTTTCAAGGAGGTCCCTAAGATATTAAAACGGTGCGTTCTACACCAATTTTTTGCAGTGTACGATATCGCAGCGGTGGTCATGGTTTTCCCTGTCATGAAGAGACGGGCGTTTTCAACGTGTTGGCGCACGCGCCATCGGAGTTCCTCTTTCGTCGTTGCTCATCTCCGTCGCTTCGCTGTCCCATCCATACTCTGGATATTACGCGAGGATTGCGTGCGCCTTAGGAACACGACCGAACTGACGCATGACACGTTTTCCCAACTACCGCACGGCGACTGCCACCCCACCCTTCGTGTGCATTTTCAGATGGAGCGTGTGCTAACGCACTATTGACAGCTTTTGGTTCCCGCTACTCGTATCCACTGTCCTTATCTTGGGAATGATAGTTATCAGCACGTCACTTGTTCCGTACCAGTGGAGAATTGACGGAACGGGTTGGGCGGTAATCCTTCCGCTCAGCATTGTTTGCGGATGCCATATTTTGTTCCCCGTAAGTTTCTTTTCGCCGGATGTCGGCTCTATGTGCTGCGCTCCGTGTCTTTTCACTGTTCTCTTCGCACCCTCATGTCGACGATTGGACTTCCCGGATGGGTGTGTTTTCGCACCCTAAGAACGCGTTGCCTCCATATCTGTTAAGCAGTTTAGGACAGGTTCTGGGGTCCACTCATTATGGGTGACGAGTTACACCATGTCACGATTCTCACGTGCCTAGCACATGCTCGCTGACTAGGATGCTGACTGTACACCCTTTTCTACTGTAGATCGTGCTCAACCCCTGGTTGATGATCTTCTCTTACTAGAAGAGATATGCGCTAGAGAGAAGATTTTCACACCAGAGAACAACGAACATGCGTACGACTTGCACAACTCGTATATCCTGGAAACTTCCTGTTCACGGGTATTGAAAAGCCCTTGCTTTGACTTCGCACACTGTACTGATCATTCAACCACACACGTAGACTGTTAATAGTTTTCCGCACTGACTATAGACTCGCCGTATTCCTGTTGTGCGCATACTCTCGTATGCACCTCCAGCCGCTACTCATCCCCACATCCCGTGCACATGTTATTTCCATTATTACTCCAACACAAGTATCCATTCATCCATCGACCACCCACTATATCTGTAGTGTTAAGTCTTTTCGCCATGGGTGGTCACTTTCTTCACGGATTCTTTTTGCTATAATACACTTATTGGTCGCGGGGAACGATCTGTTGAACACTAGTCCGTATTCTATAGGGTGTCCTGTATCTTTGTCATTCCTTATCCACGACCTTCTCTTCTTCTGTCTGTCGAATATTCTGTCGTGACTGCTCTCTTCCCGTGCATCGCTCTGCTTCTTGATACAACAAAAAAGGACCCCTATTCCGATAACTGGGCAACTTCTCGCTACTCCCCAATGTTGCAGACGAGTGTCCTGTTACATTCTGATCACAGCAGTCGGTTCTCTGTGCCACTCTTGTGTCGTTTCTTACATCATTGTTCTATTAAACCGGCGTTGCTAGGATTACGAATGTAGTTGTTCCATTGAGTTTCAGGTTCAGGAACACCACCATCACAATCAGTGCTATGCGTGTATGAATTCCTGGACGAGTTCCCTACAAATGAGTCTCTGGCTTGCAGACAGCAGTTGACATTGCCGTAGGATGAGTGGACTAGATTCAAGCAAGCGATAAACGTGGGGGGACGCACACGCTTGATTTGATGATAATGACCAAGACAACGGGTGTGATGAAGTTTAGTAGCACAGATGACACGATTTAGTAGTTCCAAAATCGAACCTGCTCGTGCGCTTCTCGAAAGAATTACAGACGTTGGGAGCCTCCCCTCTGGTACGGCGGCGACCTGCTCTCAGAAATTGACGTTGTGTGCAACAAGCCGACGCGGACCCGGGCGTCGGTCGTCCATTTTCTTCAATATCATGCCCATAACCTTCTAGAAACATTATGGCACATCTCGCAAACTCCGACTGGTTTGTACATACTTGTGGCTATGGACGGGCGCAAGCCCGATCATGGATGAGCAAACCGTGAATGGGCAATCTGTTCCAGTGGTTGCAAAACGTACCCGAGTACACACCCGGCTCGATTCGCGGCGCCCCTGTGACAGTTACTGGCTCAGATGCATCAAATAGCATGAAGTGGGAAATACCACAAGCTAAGCTAACTTCCGTGGGTCTTCGGTGGCGACGCCTCAGTTCTGGTTCGCAAGAAATGGAAACAGGAATAGGACTGGGGAGAGTGGCTAGAACCCCCCCCCCCCCCTTCTTCATCCCGTGAATACTGCGTGTTCTGGGCAGACTGCACTCCACCCGGAGTTTGGCATACTTCAGCATCGGGGCGTCACTCTATCCGGAATTGGTACCCAAGCTCTGACGTAAAGCATTAGGGATCAACGGGTGGTCATACTGGACTCCGTAGCCCAAGACCTGCACAAGAGGTACAGTTGATTGATCAGAGACATTTAGTTTCTTTGAGCGACTTACAGACAAGCAGAAAAACGGACTTGAAGACATCCGATGACCATGTGCGCTGTCAGTGTCAGGGTGATATTACATGGGGTGATTCGTCGGCCGTTGGTCCGTAGGTTCGGTACAGCTTTCCTTTCCAGATCTGTACGTACTATGAACAGCGCTCCGGGAGCGAGCAAAATGAAAATAAAAGCAACTGCATTAAGGGGGAATCGAACCCCCGGCGGGTCGATGGCAACGACCCAGGTTACCACTACCCCATTAATGCGATACTGTCATGGACGCAAGTCACACAGACGAGACGAATGTCACTTGAATTATGTAATACTTGCACTCGATGCATCCTCAGTGAGCTAAGCGACCTCCACAACAGGTGCATTAATGGGGTAGTGGTAACCTGGGTCGTTGCCATCGACCCGCCGGGGGTTCGATTCCCCCTTAATGCAGTTGCTTCGGTTGCTTTTTTGTCTGTTCTTACGAGTTCCTCCTATTTCGTATGGGTGATAACCATTATCTTTCAACTATCTGCTCGCTCGAGAGGGTGGACCAGCTACAGGTATGCGTTAACGTCATGTTATCATGTATAGAATTTCCTGTTCAAATTGGGGCCAAAGAGGTCCGCCCGAATCTCTGGAAGCATCTTAAAGATCCAAAAATCAGCACGGGAGAGTCCGCAATTGCGCCATATCGACGTACCTTGTCTTCCAGTAACCTCAGGCGTTCGTCTAAAGTATTGTCGATTGTTATCCGCTTGTTGCCGTTAGCCAATTTAATACCACCAGCACTAAGGAGCAGTGCGTCTAAACTCCCAATATCTAGGATAGCGCTATACCCATCGACGCACCTGTTTTCTTCCAGTGTTCCTGAGACGTCGAACGATACCTGCTGCCCACTCAGCTGACGGTATGTCTCAGTAGCAGCAGTCCCTGCTTCTCGCACGAGTTCTACGTCTGCGGGACGGGTAATAAGGGTAACCTTTGGCTCCATGAGTTGAAGGTAACCCTGCAAGACGGCACCTTCCAAGAACTGAGAGTACCGTCCTTCATCTTGTGCAAACTTCGAGATCTCCTCCCGTGCAGCAGCGAACAGCTCTTGTAACTGCTCCTCTCTCTTATGAAGAATTCTCAAGCGCGATTTATTTGTAAGGTTGGACTGGGCACTGGAACGTGTAACTAGTTAATACCAAACTGGCATCAAGGAACTCGTACATTTTCTGTGCAGTCTCGACGCCCTTGCGCTTCTTTTCATACTGAGCATCGATAGCCTGTTGTTCTTGCTTCACGAGCTTGGCCTACTCTCGTGAAGTCGGAGGATTGTCTACGGTCGGCTTACTAGGACTGCGTACGAGGGTTTAGGCGCACCTTCTCCATGGCAAACTCTTCGTCTGCCTTCACCTTGATCTCTCGCGCCTTCTCCATCGCCTCCTGTTTGATAAAAGCCACCTACACATATCAATCCATAGTCAGACACGAGACGGCAGCGATCGATACTGAAGCGTACCATCTTGTTCATCTCGCTCAGAACTTCGTCATCATTGAGTGGTCTAGAAGCCATTGCAGTTGTGAGACCGTCTACTGCCGCTATGTTTCGGTTACAATACGAAGCACTTCGTCCTGAATGAGTACAACGGCAAGCGGGTGACTGATTGTACTGCGAACGGTGTCGATTACCATATTTGGCTAACCACGCACTACGGTTTTTTGGCCTAACCGGGCCAGCTTGGCCAGTCTGCATCCGTCAACAACTTCAGAGCCAGCAATGAAGGTTTACTCGTTGTCCGTTGTCTATGCACCCCCTTCATCACCCAGCGTAATCCTCAGCTCGGCTTCTGACCTCTCGAGTTTCTCTTTCTACCAGCGTGGCTCGGTCGGCGAGTTCCTGACGTTCTTCTCCAAGACGGTCGCCGAGAGAACCTCTCAGGGTCAACGACAGAGCGTACAGGAGAACAGTTATGTCGCCCATGCGTACAACCGCGGCGGTGCGGAACAACTGGCAGGTGAGCCACTCGTCCTCTAGACGTGTGTACGCTGCCTGACGTGTCGAGTGCAGCGATCATCATCACCGACCAAGAATATCCCGTTCGACCTGCTTTCTCTCTCCTGACAAAGATTCTCGATGATTTTACCGCCAAAGTTCCCCAGTCCTCATATTCGAATCCTGGATCTATCAACTTTCCTGACGTTCAGACCTACCTCACTAAGTACCAGGATCCCCGGCAAGCAGATGCCATCATGAGAGTGCAACAGGAGTTAGACGAGACGAAGATAGTCTTGGTTTGTGTTCCGAACACATGCCCATACTGTCCACGCTCACATCGTTAACTTTTTTCAGCACAAGACGATAGAGTCGGTACTGCAACGTGGAGAGAAGCTCGACAACCTGGTGGAACGATCTAATGCACTATCCGCTCAAAGCAAAATGTTCTACAAGACTGCAAAGAAGGTGAGTCTGCTGCCATATTTTTGCGTATCGCGGCAAAACTAACTGTCTCTTAGCAAAACTCTTGTTGTGTTATCATGTAGAATGTATATGTCGACGCTCTCTCTGTACTACAATAGTTCTTCGCTTCGCAAGCACTACATGTTCGACTCCATGATCACATTGAAACATCCTCTACTACCCCTTTTCTTTGATAATACACACCCATAGGACATGGCTTCCATCCACTTCTGGCATCTAGTAGTGTCCAGCCCATGAGCTGAGCTACTGGAAGACTCGTGTGATTGGCACCAGGCGACGCTGCGCTCATTTCGTCCTCGTGTTCCATGGTGTCAACTGAGGACAGAACTTCAAGACGATGGTCCATTTCTGCAAGAACCCTTGGATCCCACATCTAATGCGTTGTTACCCGACCGTTTTGACACCCAAAACGCGGATCGTACCTCCACTGGGATATCCTTTGCACCAGCAAAAATGAGGTCGGCGGCGCTCTCCAACTCCTTGCAACCAGAAGTAACACTCTGCAGTAGAGTGGTCAGACTGAAACGTGTTCGTCAGACGAATAATCGTGAGTTGAGAGACCCTACATGACAGTTTTTTCGGGCGAGGCGGACTTTCCGGCCAGCGGAGTCGGCGAGAGGGCAAGGAGAAGCTCCTTCCTCAGTTGGTTTTCGCCTTCGGATATGTCCTCCCAAGTTTGAATCGCCCAAACAACCCATCTTGCAAGACATTCGTCATAAGTGACATCTCTCGGGGAGTCTTCTGTCTCCATTTCGAGTGTTGTCGTTCCCGGATCTGGTTGCAGCGACTTTCCAAGCAATGAGTAGACTGCACGGCTTATAAACACCGAAGGGAAGACGGGATGATGCAACCGAAGATTAGTGAGCAGCAGACCCCATATTGCTTTTGAGGATGTTGTAGGAAGGAAGGGGTCCATAGGAGCATGTCTCTTTCTGCAGAATATTAACATGTACTCGACATTTGATAGAATCATTTTCACTTTTTGGCCAAGGGTACCAGAGCGCCTATGTCGAAGAGGGCGTCACAGAGCGGTTCCAGGGCAACCCTCTCTTTGGTGTCGCTTCGATAGCTTTCCGAATATTCGTCGAATCCCCATGCAATGACGTTGTCGGCAAGGTCTGCCGATACCATCGCTTCCGCTATCCACCGTTCGATTTCACGTATGACAGCGTCAATATCACCCTGCTGTCGTTTGCGCAACGATGCATCCCGCGTCACAGTTTTCATCAGCTGCTTGTAGGACTTCAGCAGCGGTACAACCGACCGCAATGCAGCCGAACGAGGCGGAGGGGCGGAGGGGTTCAACGTGGGCTGAAAGTAGTTGTGGAGGAGCCACGAGAGAGACTAAAGAGAGTAGGTCACAGAACTAAACGTGGTTGTCAGTCGTGCGATCTGGGTGCTTGACTTTACCTCTCGAGCTGCTTCTCTGAGCAGTTCAAGGCTGGGCAGGTCCTCGTGGGTCGCTGCATGTCTGAGTTCAACGAGCCAAGGTGGCAGACCGAGCTGGGCGGCTATGGATGCTATAGACCTTGCAAATGCGCCCACTTGGAGAGGGTCAACCAGACCATTCACAATACGGGTAATTGCTGATGCATAGGCGAGACGCAGATTCAAAGCAGGAAACGAGGGCTGAGACGGCCTGTCCTGAAGCTGCACAACCAGGATGGACAGGGTAGATTCCAGAGCATGAGGGAGTGCAGTGTTCGCCTTCCAAGCAGACAACTGGGAGGAGTGTGAGATGCACCGCGCTGGCCAACGAAGAGACTCACTTACCCTGTTCACAGCCAATTTTATTGCTTCGAGATCGTCCTGGTCTGCAAAAATCCATGCACATATCTGTTCCAGTTCGCCAATGTGCGCCCATGGCACACGTCGGGGAAGACGCATAGTGGTGGTGGCTGTGTTGTCGGACTACCCTCGACGAGGAGCAACGGGGCATGGCATGACTGTTGTTCTCACTGTCCTCTGGGTCACCTGCTTCTGGCTGGTCGTCTACGGCGTCAAATACTTGTCAAGGAGTTCTAGGCAAATCCTTCCTTTCTTCCAGCCGCGCAGGCAAGCTGTGGAGGTTTCCGTCAAGGATCTTCACCTTCGCATCGTAACCAATGCGTTGAACGTGCTCCATGATGAGCTATGCAACTCACTATCCTCGGATGAATGCCGTCGTATTAGGGGAGCTCTACTGCGTCTGTATGACCTGGGAAGCCTCGTCGGCGTTATTGGCATGATTGGAGCACTCCTGTTACTTTGGTCTATCACGGCGAACTTGCTCATGTCCATGGCCTGGGCAACGTTCAACGGATCCCCCAGCTCATTAGTAAAGCGAGATCTTGAAAGCGAGGTCGGTGAGATAACCCCCACACTCGCCGGCAATGGCACATTCTCTGTTAGAGCGATTGTACGTGTCCCAATTCCTGTCAATCCTGTAGTGCACCTTCATAGACACTTTGGTTTCCAGATTCCTGGGGTGACAGTCCCGCTCAGTCACCTTCCAATTATTCTCGTGGCGCTATGTGTCTGCCAGATAGTCCACGAGGTCGGCCATGCTATCGCTGCAGCGACGTGCGTGATTGAACGTTATCTGCATTCGTGGTCTTTACCTTACCCTTTAGGCGACGCGTACCAATTCTCTTCTCAGGTTTCGCTGTCACCGTCGTATTTCCTTCTTTTTTTGTTGTCTTCCCTGTGGTCCGACTCGAGAGGCTACAGGCAGTAGACCGCCTACGGCTAACGGCTGCCGGTTGTTTTCACAATTTCGTGTTTTGGTGTTTGTTGTACTTGGCTACATGGACTAAAATAAGCACCTTCCTGTCCGAGTTTTTCTTTGAAGACGTCTCACATCTGGGAAAAGTGGTCGTTGGAGTTCATCCTGTTCGTGGCATCTCTCACGCTTTACTTGCTGAAGTCCGACTTTCTACAGGACTCACCGTTGCGGAACCATATACCATCCGGCGCTTTAGTCACGATGCTGGACGATACAATGCTTAGTGTCGCAGGAATCGCGTCAAGCAGCGATCCCTGGGACGAATTTTTACTGTCGCCATCTACCCCCGCGGTCACTCGAGGGTGGTGTTTCGAAAAATCCGGACTAGCGAACGCGTCGAGTTAGTCAGGGGTGCAGCCCAGACATGCAGCTTCTCACGCAGAATTTGCCTAGGTTCACCTGAATGCCAGTCAACGGACGACCGCTTTTGTTTCGTGCTGGCGGATGACGCAAATGATCAGTATAGCTTAGACCCGGTCGCAGTCCTTACGGGGGATTTGGCGCGTTGTGACACCTCGGCGGACTGTACGCTGCTGTCGTCCTGCGTGGTGCCGCAACACGGACAGCAACTAGTGCGAGTCGCTTTGCTGTCGAGCGGTTTGAGCAGCAGTGAGGAAGTTGTCCTTTGGAAAGGTCCTCGGAGGGAGATATGGGAACAAGGTGCGCAATTCGAGGATACGAGAGCGGCTAGGCTGATGCAGCGTGTCCGCTCTAGTGGAAGTCAGCACGCTCAAGCCACGCATTCCACTAATCACTAACGAAGTCCGTCATCATGTGTTGAATTTCATTGAGTATACTCCCTTTTTCCCTCATATGGACGCGTATTGATGTTCCTCAAGATACCTTACACTGATTAATCTTTCGCTCTATCTCGTGAACCTGCTACCCATACCGGCGCTAGATGGCTTTCAACTCCTTATAACCCTATTAGAACTCACACTTCCCCGGGAACAAGAAAGTGGTAGTATTGACTTAGAGGTTGCAGGCCACGACAGGGATATAACAACTCGCACCAGAGAGACACCTACGCGGAGGATCATCGAGACGACCATATGCACAAGTACAATTGTGATGGTTGCACTAAATATCCTGGTACCAGCAATCCGGTATATATTACACTGACCTGTGTCAGGCAGGGGAAACTCTCTTGCTTGACCTCGAACGAGCTTTGTGATATTATGTCTGGTGCGGTGCGACTCATACATACAGTGTATCGGCATAGTGCATGTTCAAATGCATATCGAGGTCGCTTGGAAGCTTCCTAGCCTCCTTGCTCCTTCAAGTCGAATAAAAAAGAAGTCAGGAAACTGCTAGTCTACTTCTTCTTTGACTTGGTGTCGACGTCTACGACGGTCAAGCCTAGCAGAGAAAAAGTATCAACTGAGCCCCAAACGAATCGCCTGCGCAGAGAGGGAAAATTACCTGGCGGCAAGCTCTGCTTGAGCTTCTCGGCCTTTTCTGGGTCATCGACGGAGAGCGTGTAAAGGTATCGTGAACACCGAACTTTGAATTTGGTGATGGCTTTGCCAGTAGGTGTTCTAGCAGCGACCTTTTTTATCCGGGCCTCTACAGCATGTCCGGGGTGTAGACATCAGTGTGAAAGGACCGGTCATGGGCGAGACGAAGCTCACGCGTAGCATCTTTTCGCCTTGCAATGGAGATGAATTCTTTAATGTCCCGTATTTCCTTAGGCTGTCAATGTGAGGTTTGAGTGAAAGTCATCCAAGGTTGGATGAGTTCAGCGTACCATGGCGATCGATGAATCTTGAACTGCTCACTCGCTGCAACGTCTGGCCCGGTGGCCACCACTGGACTTGTGGCTGAACCTTGTTATACCAGTTCTACGGAAAATGCCGGTAGGGGTTACCACAAAAGGTAAGTACGTGCTACTTGATCGTTCGCTATTCACCAGAATACAACATCTAGGAATACATACTATAGGCTCCTCAATTCAAAATACAAGACTGTCCTGAAAAGCAACATCGAGCATGCGATGAAAGAGGGAAGGGAGAAGTTATGAGCCCTTGTACTTCTTCGGCGACCCGACCGAAGAAGCTGCAGAGCCAACGACAGTATTGCTTGAATCACTGACGACAGACGTTGGCCGACTTATGCGATTGTGGAGGCGTCCCACCTGGTGTTCGAGTCTAGTCCCAATTCAGAGTTTGAAAGACGCTTTCTACAATTGACTCACGACAATTTGTCTTGCTTGGACTGTATTACCTCTCGTTCAAGCCTTTTATTCGAAAGTTCCAGCTTATTTGCGTGCGATTGCTGGAACGGACATGAGCCGGTGAAGACTGGGTTCAAGTCCACATACCGCTTTGTCGAGCTTTTCTCGAAGAGACTCTATTTGAGATTGAGAAGCCTTCCTATCACTCTCGAGCATCGCGCATTTCCGTTCAGATTCTGACAGCTGTAGCTGCATTTCTCGGAACGCCTTCTCCGAGGAGCGGAGCGGAGTGGAATGCCGCTTATCGCTAGATGCTTGGTTCAATTGTTTAGTGAGTTCCTCGATACGACCTTCAAGTTGCCGAACGGTCGGGGAAGGCTGGGGCAGATTTGCATAGGCCTTCGTCTCCAGATCAACGATTCGAACATTAAGTTCCTTGACTTGTTTTTCAAGCACGGCCTGGAATGTGGTTACGTCGTAAAACCAATAACGGAAATAGCAATTTACTTACATTCTTCCTCTCCAGGTCCGTGTTCTCTAGGCGGATTTGGTCAAGTTCGAGCTGGCTTTGTGCTGCATGACTCTCAGCCTTGCGCATGCGCTCCGACGCCATAGCCGCACGATCTTCTTGTTCCTCCAAGGAGCGCTCCAAGTCCAGTTTCTCCAGTTGCAGCTTTTGCATTTCTCTGTCAGATGACATTTTGTTCGCGTCAGCATGATCCAATTTGATCCCTTCTAGTTCAGCTTGCAGCGAACGGCGTGCTTTTTGCAACATGGCCCGGTCGGCTTCTGCATCGTTAAGTACGCTCCTGAGTTCTCGAACTTGAGAATGCAATGCAACAATTTGGGCTTGTTGGTCCGATTGTGTACCGGTAGACGTTTCATATGCCTTCGTGAGATCCATGATCTTCGTCTCAAGGCGTTCTTTCTCGCGTTTCCAAGCACCACCATTGTAAACTTCCTCGTTGAATCGAAGACGGAGTTCGTCATAGTCCGAGTGGATTTTCCGATTCTCCTCGCGGAGCCTGCTCAGGGTATCTCGCTGTGATTGCAATTCTGAGGAACATAAGTCGACCGCACAGACTCAAAGTAAGAACGTAAGAACGCCGACCTTCACTAAGTTGAGCAAGCTCCGCTAACGGAAACAAAAGAATGAGTGATTGGTCGGAATTTGGCCAAACGCAACGTACCTTGGTATTTCTTGCGGGTCTGATCGCTGGCGAACTCGCGTTCTGCCACGTCCTTCTTGTGTTGTTCACGTTCTTCTTGGAGTTGGTGAACGAGTCTGTGTCTGTGAATACCAAGTTCGGAAGACTCGCGCTCCTCCTCTTCGATCACATGTTCCAGCTCTCTAAGTTTGCGTTCAGTGGTGTGCAATTTTTCCTCGATAGCCTTCTTCTCTGCCGAGAGTTCATTATGGGCTTTCTCCAAATCAGTATATGTACGCCGAGCTGAGAACGGTTAGCCGGTGAGTGTGAAAAACGTTTGAACGCCTACAGAAGCCTTCAGCATGTTCCGCTTTCATTCGCGCAGCTTCAGACTCTTGTAATTTGTCCGAAGTAATCTGCAATTTCTGCCTGTAAGATTCAATGGCTTCTTGAAATTCTGGTGTTTGGTCTGTCAGCAGGTGTCAGTGTACCGATTGCTCAGCATACCCGTTTGTTTGGCAAGTAAGGCAGAGGAGCTAATTTGAAGCTCCTGTAATTGAATCTTGAGTTGCGCATGTGCACCTGGAAACCAATGAGTAAAGATAATTTGTCCCGAAAGAGTACCAACGGACTAGTGGCTTCTGCTCTTGCAGTAATCTCAGCGTCAAGCTTGTTTCGTACTTCCACTAACTCGCTCTCAACTTGCTTCTTGGAATGGGACACTTCCCGGAGGCGTTTGCGGCAGTCCTCCAACTCTGCCGCGGAGGTACGCTGCTGGGCGAGCTGTGTGATAAGAAGTTAGACAACAGCGGAAGGACCACCCATGTCAACGACATACCAATGCACTGCGAGAATCCTGTGCATCGATGTCGTCCGCAAGCTTAGCAAGCTCGTTCTCGAGACCAGTCTTGGCTCGTTGTGCTACCGCGAGCTGATCCTGCGCCAATTCCAACTCGTTCCTCAAACCACTCAGCTCGGACTGTAACCGGCGACAGCTAGATTCTACAATCTCTCGGGACTTGCGCTCTGTTTCGAGCGCTGAAAGAGCTTTTGATGCCTTTTCTTCATTGACCTTCGCGGTTTTCTCAATGGCCCGAAGTTCCACCTGCTCCATTTTTGTTTCCCGAACATAATCTTCGGCTTCTCGAACCAGTGCGTTCTTCGCCCTTTCGAGCGAACGAATGTACACTGCATTCTTCTGCAGTTCTTCTTGCGCCTCTTTGAGCTGCTGGTCCGTAACCTTCTTTGCCTTCTCCAACACATGCACATGCTCGACGATGGTTTTCTCTTGTCGTGATTCCAACTGCTTTATCTCCCATTCGCGGTCAGAAAGGTCTGCCAAGGCCTTCTTCAGTGCGGCGTCGAGTTTACCAAGACGAGCTTTGTCGAGGTTTAGCTCCCTTTTCTGGTTTGCGACGGCTTGCTGTAGTTGCTTGCACTTAGCTGACTCTGCCTCTAATTGTTTACGGGACGTTTCAAGCTGCCGCTCACGGGCTCGAGTATCTCTCTCCAGCTGTAACGCAGTGTCCTCGATTTCATTGTACTTGCTTTGAGCAGAGACAAGTTGTCTTTCCAAGGACTATTTACGTGAGCATTGTCTCCGAAGGCATTTGGGGCGATGATACATACCTCTTTCGCCCTGAGCACTTCGGAAAGCCGCCCATCTGTATCAATTTGCCGAGAGCGAAGTGCCTGCATCTCCGACTCTAGAGCTCTTTTGACTTTCTCCAGTGACGCAACCGTGGCTTCTGCTTTCGTCGAATTTTCCTTGGACATCCGTTCGCGCTCCAACAACGAGGAATATGTGGCCTCGATTTGCTTGTATTGCCCGCTCAGCCGCTCTAACTCGAGGGAAAGTGTACTCTCCTTTTCCAGAGCGGCTTCGCGTTGGGTGCTCAGTTGATGTTGCAGATCCGTTACTTGATCACGTAGATCAACCAACTCCTGCTCCATACTCTTCTGTGCTTCACGGCGTCGTGTTTCTTCCGTTGTCTTCGTTTCCATCAAAGCGCGAAGCTCATCCAATTCCATTTGCAATTTGGCTTTCGCCGCTAAGGTGCGTCCAGCGTCTACCTTCGAGGCGGTTAGCTCCGCCTGATGCTTTTCTGCTAGTGCGCGGTGTTCTATGAGCTCCTTCTGTAGTTGTGCAAGTTCTCTCTTGGACGCAGAAACTTCCGTGGTGAGTCTAGCGGCTTCTTCTTCTTTCCGTTGGATGATTGAGGTATATTCCGTAGCCGTACGGGTTAGCTCAGCAAGTTGGTCTTTGGTATGCCTTGCACTTCTTTCAAGCTGTTCAACCTTTCCAGTGAGAAGTGTTCTGATTTACTGATCACCGATACTGTCGACGGATATGAACCAGAACACGTACGTGGTGCGGAGTTCTGCTGTGAGCTTGGCCTGCAGTTCATTTGTCGAAGATTCCGCACGCTCTTTGAGCCGAGCCAGGTCTTCCTCGCGTTGAGACAATAAAGTTGTGACCTCCTCGTTCACTTTCTGCAATCCGTCTCTCTCGTCTTGCAGCTGAAGGATATTACGTTCCATAGATGGGAGAAGATCCGCGAATTCTCCCTCTTTCTTCTTCCACGCATTTTGTTCACTTTCTAGGCGGACGAGGTACTCTGCAGCTTGGTCGAACGCTTGTCGCAGTTGTTCATACTTTTCATCGCTCTCCTTCTGCAGTTTAAGGGCCCTGTCTAACTGAGAATCGAGCACATCCAAGTCCGCGTGAAGCGCCACGATCTCCTCTTCCAGCTCGACTTCACGTTGTTTGCTTCTTTCCAGCAGGGTGTCCTTGTCCAATGTAAGGGCGCGCTCAGCTTCTAGCTCATTGACGACCTTTTGTTTTTCGGCCTCTAGAGTCATCTTCATGTGTTGCAGGTTCTCTCGCTCGCGTTGGTCGCGTTCCGCCCTCTCTTTGATCAGTTGTAGTTCTATCTCCTTCCGTCGCAATTCCTCATCGTTACGGGTAGCTGCAAGCAATGGTCGCACCTAAATCCCAGGTAAGTATATAACAAATTGATTTGAAACGCAGACGTGCCTTCGTGTACAGTTGCCACCACGGCCAATCTCTGAGCTCTCCATATAGACGAGCATTTCGTTGGATCGTGCGAATAGCAACGGCACGGTTCAGAATCTTTTTCATTTGTCGTCTTGCCGAGAACTTCCGAGCGACTGCTTGGAGCTTTGAGAAAACGTCGTAAAGGAGAGCATCTCTGCGCTCCTCGAGGTCAGCCAGGACCCCAGCTTTGAAGAATATCTTCGAAGTTCCAACACGGTATAGCTCGCCGTCAAGTTCCAGTGCCTCCACCATCCTCAGACATGCCTTGCGTCCGTCCATGTAACCGCGTGGTATTATACCCGGCGTCAAAATTTCGTAGCGTTGACGGAACTCCACGAAGGGTAACCGATTGGGGTAACCAAGTCTAGCGATTCGTATACCTTCTAGGACACCGTTACAGCGTAGCTGGTCGAGGACGAGCGGTACATCGATCCGCGCAGGCTTCTTGTTCGTGTTCGGGACTATGCAGCGAACAAAGTGAGGCTGGGTGGCATGCAGCTGAGCCATAAGAAGAGAGAGCTGTTCCTTGTGCCTCTGAGCAACAGTTCTGAAGGCACCCTTCTTCACGCTCCGCTTCTTCCCCACAGAATAGCCCACACTCGAAGAAGGCGAGTCTGAATATGGGTCTCCATAGTCCTGGAATAACGAGGCAATGTAGGGCTCAGTGGATGCCGCCAAGACGCGGACAAGATTGTCATTGAGGGGGTCTTTATTCTTCTCTAGCCATCCGTCGGTGCGGTATTCGACCTTGCCAGCATAATGGGTAATGATGAAACCTTGTTCGAATTTTGGCAGATTGTACTTAGAACGTCCAAGATGAGGCTGTTCGCCCACACGCAGTTCTCCACTCCACATTGAGTGCACTTTCTCCGTAAATGTAAGGTCAGTTGCCTTGGGCATGATGCATTCTTCGTCTAAGCAACTCAAGATGCCGATAGGAGTTGGCCCGGTAGATTCGATCAAATCGATGGTAGGCTGGAGATCAAGCTTGAAATTGACATAATCCCATTCGATGCCTTCGCGCGAGTATTCCTCTTGCTCGAGAACGAACATGTGGTGGTTGAAAAACTGTTGCAACTTCTCGTTTGTGTAGTTGATGAGCAGTTGTTCGTATGTGTTGATGTCGAAAATCTCGAAGCCCGCGATATCGAGAACGCCGATGAAGGTCGACTTTGAAGTTGGACGGTCCAATGCGCGGTTGATGCGATCGACCAAGGCACCAAACGATTTTTCATACAACGTCTTGCATAATGCAGCGAGTTCGTCTAGCGCTTGTTGACCAGTCCGTGTCTGCATGACCCACTCCCTGCCAGCAAGCACTTTCGGATGCAGGACAGCTTTGGTAAACTCGGACACAGGTATACCTAGTAGATGGCAGACGCGCTCTGCCTGTGATGGGTCAGCCATGGCAGCGTCGTCGGCACGCGTAGAAATGATGGCAATGTTGCCGATATGAAGGATAGCAGCAACAACTCGGAAGAGGTCGAATTGTTCAGCCCGTGAGAATCCCACCACTTCGAAGGCGTTCTGAGAGGGATAAGTAGGAGTTGAATGTGCATAGCTTTTAACCTACTATGAGGGTATCCCAGTCATCCCGATCATTCACCCCATCGACTTCTCGCTTACTTCGGTTCAAAAACTCGTAATCCTCAATTCCTCCATCCAAGAGTAAGGAATCTGGACGTCGTCAGTCCCAGACTTTATAAACGGACAGTAGATTCACCTTTGAGGG
Source organism: Pisolithus albus (assembly GCA_024613165.1). Lineage (NCBI taxonomy): Eukaryota > Fungi > Basidiomycota > Agaricomycetes > Boletales > Pisolithaceae > Pisolithus > Pisolithus albus. The sequence goes on from JANFAB010000162.1 coordinate 29,581, forward strand.
GAGTTCCACCAGACAAAAGCTGATAAAAGACATGAAAGTTTCGCTCCGCCGGACTCCTCACTACCACGCGGCTCTTCTCTAGCAAGTACCAATCGATGTTAGCACCTGATATGCTCCCATCAGGAGAAAAGCTGATCCGGATGAACTTTCCGAATCGACTGGAGTTATTATTTCGTTGTGTTTGAGCGTTTCCAAAGGCCTCGAGGATTGGGTTTGCCTGTATGATTTGCCGTTCCAGAAGTCCAAGGCGACCTTTCGCCGTTAGCGAACTACCCGAGCCAACAAGTGATACTGATTTTCTCCTGAAGGAAGTACCCCTCGGCAGCCCAGATTGGGGAATAGAGGGCGAGTAAGCATGCAGATTTCCCGGCGGAAGGGCATCAGTTGCAATGGCGGAAAGATACTGTATAACTTTCTTGGTACTTTCGGTTTTACCCGCGCCGGACTCTCCCCTGGTCAAAAGCGCGTCAAAGGCAACGGGAAGAAAGGTGGGAATTGACGAACGTGATCAGGATACTTTGGTTCTCGCGTTCGTTCTGCATGTTTACCCATGCTCGCTCTGACACCGCGAAGATGTGGGGTGGATTTTCATCGCGCCGTTTGTTCCGGTATTGCTGAATGATTGCGTCGGTATATAAAGGTAAATTCTGATATGGATTAATTGAGACTAGAAAGAGCCCAGAATACGTCTGCCGATGTTGTCAGATGCGATACCCGAAACACGAACGAAGAGGATAACGCGTCATGTATGCGATGGCACGGAGAAAACGGGACAACTCACATAGATAGCGCCTGACCCGTACCTTAGACGTAAGTTGTGCACAACGCTGGCTTCGTTAAGAAATGTGAGGTCCGCAATGTCATCGACACGGTCAAACTTTGGGGGATTCATCTTCGATAAAGCGTACAGAGGAACGCGTCGTATCTGAGCCCAGTATGTCAGCTATTGTTTAACAGTGGAAGACGACAGCAGTCCTACTTCTCCCCCGACAGACATGATGACCTGCGCTGCAACTTCGTCTTCGTGGTTGACCCATCCGGCAAGGTATCCTTCCTTCTCATCGGGAACCCACACCCATTTCTTCTCGTTAAACTCGGCTTGCAGTGCTGCTGCACGGGCTACTTCCGCACTTTGAGAGTGGCGCGGTGCATTCATATCTGAATGCCGCTGAGACGCGTTGAACGTCAAAGGACACTCAGCAGCGAGAGTAAACCAACTGCCACTAGTCAACCCAAATTAGGCAACTCGGTACGTTAACCACAAACGGCGGGCGCGTCACTCTCAACCGCTGACTCGATGGACAGAAGGTAAGAAAAAACAATTGCTGAGGCCCTGGAAACGAAGGAAGCCGTGAGCCATCAAGGTACTCGAAATTCTCATTTATTCCGATGACAGTGCCACGGACGAAAACCGTCTGCCGATGCGGATTCCCATGCGTCGGCAGACGCTTTTCCGCGTACTGTGGGGCCACTGTGGTCGGGGTCAGCTGGCTTGAGGCGGCCGCCCGTCCGTCCCTAGGTCTCATACTTACGGGCCTAAAGACAAGACACCGGACGTAAAGCACTAGCGGTGGTGCAGGGAGCGGCGGCCATTTACGGTTAATTTTTGCACAAGGTTAACCAGGCGCTCCGGTAACAACGACCCGATGCTATAGGGTTCTCAGCTGTCAAGCTACGGGTACTCTCCCCCATCATCTATTTTATAAAGCCTTTTGAGGGGCAATTCACCTATCTGCATTAATGGCAGGCAACCTCCCGATTGGCGAACACTATCTGACAATCAGGGGAAAAAAGTACATATTTTTACTATCGCAAGATCAGGTCCGTCAATCTCTTGCTTCCAGTGATTATCTTGCGGAGTAAACTTGACGGTGAGCCATCCCCACCAATTGAAGCGACATTCACTTTCTCGCCCTAAGAATTCATACTCACGGGTGGATCGGCACGCCATCCACTCAGCCTACATCATAGCTGGAATATAGTTGATGCAGCCAGACTCTGTCTCCCTCATACACACCTCTACGACGATGGCGTTGCCTAGGACGGAGCACTTCCTACAAAAAAACGCTCGGATTATGCAGTGTAATTCTAACATGAGCAGAGACGGAGCAACCCTGTGAAGGTCGGTGGGGGCACCTACCCTATGTCAGTCAGGCTCTGTGGAGTCAGGACAAACGCCACATCTCTGAATGTTCACACGTTTCGCGGACATCGGATGACGGGGACCGACGATTTACAGGTACTCGTGCGTCAAGTTTCGGAGAATAACAAAAAACCCGGAATAAGTGCAATCTGTAACGTTCAGCCGGCAACATGCTCGCAGGAGGCATGAAGTACAGGTGCCACACAACAGCAGTGTAGAACTCCGAATGGGCATGGGCGTTGTGCATGGGTTTGGGACAGTCGAAGAAAAGGATAATCGATAACAATCCTCATGTGACGTACAGGGCGCCAGTGTTCTCCGCCGGTCTCTCGAACGACGTGTCTCTTGGTTACGAATAATTCGTCATATCGCAAGGACACCAATACAGTGTCTGCTGTAAGGGGATCCAATCACGGACTTCCTTTGAACGCTTTGAAAATCAATGGCATCGATGTACTGACCCCGAGCAGCTCGACTCTGACGAAAACAGCGACGGGTTGTAGCCGTGCTACTTGGTAACTGTGTTGCTGTTCGTATCCGATTTTTCCCTCTCGCACACCAGTCGCCACGCTCCGGCATGGCTTGTCAAAATGTTTCCTCTCCCCGCGTCTCCTTTATTTCCGTATCACCCGGCGGAATGGCGGCCTGGTATGAATGCCGGACAACGTGTTAACCCTTGAAAGGATTTTCGAGAAACTACAGCAACATATGCACCGCCACATCCTACGCGTGTGACACGCATAACCCCTTTGTCTTTTTGTCTTCTTGAGTTCCCCGTCACTAGTACCGATCTGAGTCCTGCCCTTTGGTGGTAGTTGGTGGTCGACAAACCATATCATAACCGCCCATGATATCTCACACCTTCTATATCGATGCGACGGTTCCATTGTTCCCGAAGCGCCCTCGTCTGACCTTAATTGGGCCGTGTTGTGTACACGATCAGCGTGGAATCCAGGCTCCTTCCCAGCCACTTGCTTCGAGTGTGAGGCTGCATACTAGGGGCAAGGATAAATCCGAGTGGCTGTGCTAAAATTCTAACACCGCCAACTTTAAATTCCTCACACTCTCAGCAGCGGCTGGAGTATAACATTTGTAAACAATGTCAGCCACAGCACCTATGCACGACGGAGCATGAAAAAAATCGAATAAGACTGATACTAGGGTTATGTATATACACGTTATATGCTGAGGCTGTGACCGGTCACCGGTGACCTCTACCGGCCATAGATGGTGCAGCCAGCTCCTAATCAAGACATTCCAGGTCATCTTCGCACACCTACCTTATCAGAAATCCGGTACCATGTCCAAGATAAATTTGGTATCCGTCCTTGCCACTGGCAACTCAAGGTTGCTGAGGCACTCTTAAATGGGGACAATGACGTCGTCTGCATTGCTGGTACTGGTATGGGAAAGACACTCGGCTTCTGGATACCCATTCTATTCCGCCCGGGGGGCATACAGATAGTAGTAACACCGCTGAACACCCTCGGACGACAAAATGCAGCCTCACTTGCCAGGGCTGGCATCAAAGCCATCGCCATAAATGCGGAAACAGCTACCCCTGCCAACTTCTCGGTAAGCTGATTGACCAAAGGCTCAAAAATCATGGGTACTTACTCTTAACCACAAGGCCATAGACACATTTGAATACCGTGCACTCATTGTCAGCCCCGAGCAGCTGATGAAACCAAGCGGAGAATTCGAAAAACGTTTAAAGAATCCCCTGTTCAGCTCAAGGATTATCAGTATTATTATTGACGAAGCGCATTGTCTCACTGACTGGGGGGAGTTCCGTCCGGAGTACAAGGAACTTCGTCGACTTCGATACATCCTGCCAATGTCGATACCAGTCATGATCACCTCAGCGACTCTTACCAAAGACTCACTTGCGAACGCACTCCAGCTGCTGCATATGCATCCATCGAGGCTTGTGACCATACGCCGCACTACGGACCGACCTAATATCAAGATTGGAGTGAAGAAAATTAAATACGCCCTGAACAGTTATGCGGACCTTGCTTTTCTGGTCCCTCCAGGCTGGAAGGACGGTGATCCACTACCTCCGAAATTTCTAATATTCTTCGATGACATACAGGATGCAATCAACGCGGCACAATACCTGCGTCGCCGTTTGCCTCCTGGAATGCAAGACAAAATTAAATGGTTTAACGCCAACATGACAACAACTTACAAGGACACGGAAGTTACACATTTCGTCTCGGGGGAGACGCTTGGACTTACTACCACAGAATCATTTGGCATGGTGAGTCGTTATCAAACACATTCGAGTGAGGCCGCTTACCTCCTGTAGGGAATGGATGTGCCCGACATCGAGCTTGTTATCCAATGGCGTGCGACCTGCAAGCTTCCAACACTATGGCAACGATTCGGACGTGCAGCACGGGACAAAAAACTCACAGGGACATCCATATTATTTGCTGAGAAGGAATTTTTTGATGACGAGCGTGCAGCCAAGGCATCCAGGAAGATGCAGCGGCAGTCAGTACGCAAGCGCAAAGGAATAAAAATTACTACAGGGCAACCACCTACCAAACGGGCGAAGTTAAATGGAACGAGCACAACGGTTCAGCCTGGAGCTTCTTCCGTGCCAAATGGGTTGAATGCGGAGGTAGAGGTATCAGACAGTGAGCCGGAGCCGGAACCAGACCAAGAAAGCACGCACCTGCCAGTGATTAACCAAGGACTTGATGAGTTGGAAGGCGCACTGGATGAAGCTGCACGAGCGAGGAAGAGTGCTGGCCGGCCTGAAAAACGTCGTAAACGAGAGCTTGACCTGGCAATGGACTATCTCATCAACGCGGAGAACCGCGCTGGGCTAATGTGTAGACGAAAGGTGTTTGATGTTTGCTTCGAGAATAATGCTGCAGGTGGGAAATTACCTTTGCCGCTTTGTTCGCGTCTCACCGTTCCAACAGAACCGGACCACCTCGTGTGTGATACGGAACGAGCCGTGGGCTGTGACCGCTGTCGTATCACCCCGGCTTCTGTCTGTTGCGATATCCATCACCCTGGCGAGTTTGCCAACCTCATGTCTAGTGTCCCAAAACCTCCCCCTGCTCCTCCTCGCTCTCGCATTCCGAAGTACGACCCATCGCTGCACGACCATACGCTACGGAACGCCTTAGAGGAATGGAGGGAGCAGACAACATCCGCTGTCTACGGTTGGCACCACCTCAATGATATTGGGCCGTGCATCGTGATGTGCAATGCTACGCTCGAGCGTATCGTCGACTGCGCTCACCATCACAAGATAAGCACCATTCAAGACCTTAAAAGAGAGACGGCCTGGCTGGATGCTGATCAGTATGGCGGTGAAGTACTCTCTCTTATTCGAAGGCACGCGGCACCTCTCGTGTCACCATTCATTTCCACTCCTCTCCGTGACACCGTATCCCCATCCAACGTTCTCAGTGCCAACCATGCAAGTCCTTCCCCCGCCCCAAATTCTATCATCACCCGTCGCAAAGCCAAGTGTAGCGCTTGTGGGCAGGAAGGCCATAATGGTAAGTTGTCACGCCTATCGATCATCCATCCATCACTGATTACCGACTTAGCACGCAATCGTATTTGCCCGAGACGCTCGTCTCATGCCATTGGTGCAGTAGGAAAGGAAAATGTATGTATTCGTTCGACTGTTCTTCGTCACCGTGATGCCAATGCAGTACCTACAGGTGACCGTGCCTTCAAACCCGCTTAGTTAGAGTAGCTCCACTAGTACATCTTCCATTCCCGCTCTAGCATCTGTATCTTCTGTCATGTTCTCACTGCGTTCCGTTTCATCTCGCATACCCTTGTCCATTAATTCCCTTCCCTTGTCTGCTAGATCGAGAATCTCATACCGACTTTTCCTCCCTGCTACCCGCCTATGTGGAGAATGGCTTTCAAATCTTGTGGCGAGGGCCTTGAAGGACTTTGTCATGTTTGGGTCGCCGTGCTTGACTGTGAGGTGAGTGTGTAGGAAATTTTTCTGTATCATCACTTGCGCATTTCGGTAGGCTTGAACCAGCGGTGACTCGAGTAGTATCCGCTCGAGTGTTCGGTTCGATCCTTTACCACCATACTTAACCTGTGGAGTTTCCAGATTAAGTGGGCGAGATGTGGGCGAGATGTGCATGTAACGTGCAACTAACCTTCGTAAATAGATTGTTCAGTTCGACGCACCAATCAACAGCACGCCATTTCATCTCCTTCCCGGTTGGATTTACCAGCCAGTGATACCGTATGGCGCGTCTGAGGCCGGGAGGGTATACATAATGGACATTGGTGAGGAAATTCATCATTTGTGTCGCGTACTTATGTTTCCCAACAGCCTTAAGAATAGGAATCCACGGTACAATGCAAGTCTCGACGCGGCCGATGTCCCCTCGGTTCATCGCATAGGAAAGCTCTTCGTAAAGGAGGTAATATTTGTTCATCAGTAGCGCGTTCTCAAACTGTATGTCGCGTTCATTACTGGGTCGTGCCTTGGTGTGACGAAGCTGATAATTGGCCACATAGCTACGAACCAGATGCTCGGCGACTGTCTTCAAGTCGTCAAGTGTGGGTGCTGATGCAGCAAAAGCTTCAAGGCTCGTAAAACCGAGGCCCTCGACATGTATTCGCCAGCAGTCCAGCCGTCGGCACACCCCCGCATGACTTATTAGCTGGTGCATGCGTCGGAAGCCAGGCTTGGAGCAATAAATTCCTGTTTCTCGGGGCCGAAGTATTGTAACGTCGTGTATGAGGCTTGTCTCATCCTCACGCGCAGCTAACGGCTGTAAGAAACACCGCCAAATTGCTTCTGCACAGGCCATTTTCAGGTGAAACAAGCCAGGAACAAACACTACATGCTGGAAGCGGTCCCATGGTGTTGCCTCGATGGAACGCTGCAACTGGACAGTTTGAAGACGTTCCCCTGTGCCAAGGTCACCATGGATCAGAATGACATATCGAGATATGTCCGGTGCGTCGAGACCTTCGGCGGCCACGGCCGCGGGATCATATATCCCTCCTTGGCGAAGAAGGTCAACAACGGCGCGTATATTCCCACTGACAGTCGAGTTATTCACGTCCATAGCCCGAGCAGCAACAATCTCTGTTTTGGTCAAAGGTATTTGATCGATTGTCTCTGGTTCAGTGATACCGCCTTTCAAGGTTCGGAAATACTCTGGTCCGTGTGTACAGAGGTCTGACAGGAACATCCAGGCATTGTAACGCTCACGGCGTGTCAGGTGATTAGGTGTGCTTGTCTCTGGATTGATGGAGAGGAGGGCTGTCCAATTTCTTCTTGATGGTAATCGGACATCCTCGACGTTCGGATTGATTACTGACTGCCCCCACAGTTCTTCCGAACACCTCAGGTCATCGGTAGTGACGCCGTGCCCCAGGGGGAATATCAGGCCAGATGTAAGGTGCTTCAGCGAATCGTGTGACTTCTCCACCGTCGGTACATGCGGTTTGAGATCGACGTCGAAATTATCATAGGCGTATGAAGCGAGAAGGGACTGTCCCAGGGAACGTAGGTGATTTTGTGATTCTGTAGACAACGATCTGATGGCACCGTTGACTGTTTCAGTCGATATTGAGATCCCAACGCGTGCGAGTGTATCAATCACTTTTTGTGGGGTATGAGCGGACTGGAAGAAGATCCCGAGGATGCTTTGCAATGCATTTGCTTTTTGGTTCACGCTCTGCATGAGTATGCTCATGATGACGACCTTTTTCTGGTGTGTATCATATTAGCTTCGGTTTGCAATCATGTAGCGCATACACTGACAATTTTTACTACAGCTGCATGACGGCAGCTGCGTTTATCAAGGCTGGCAGGCGGCGACCTGCCCTCTGTGGTGAGTCCTACAATAAAACCCTCGAGGTCTATCTCATCAACTGCACTCCAGTACTCGTCATCGCCCTCGGTTAGGTGGTCGTCTCTACGGTCTTCTTCAGGCTTGCTTCCCATCCTTTCATCATTCAGGAGCACCCCTAGCAACCTCCACAGTTCCGGCGCACACATTTCCATGTCCTGAGCCATGTCGTCGATTGAAAATTCTTCGAGTTGTTTTGTAGTTACACCTAATGCACCAAAATGCCAACCCCGTTCTTCCGAGGTAATTTCTCTGAGCTCAGCCCGGTACACTCCCTTCAGCATGTCTGTTGCTCGCTCGAATAGTCGATTGTCATTTGTACAGCGCTTCATTAAGATGCCGAAGATATCAGCGGAGTGGGCAAGAAGATCGTGCACGAAGGGGTGGTCTTTATATTGTGATGAGCTGAGCAAAGATAACATAAATTCAGATACAGTCGAGCCACTGTTCTCGAGCACTTGCACAACTCTTTCTAGTGGGCATTGCATCGTCAAGGACACGAGATGTATTTCCCTGCTACAGCGTCACCGGTCACCGGTCACCGTGTTACACTCTACCCAAAATAAGCAAGAGCACCTCTGTTAAAACCCTGTATATACATAACCCTAGTATCAGTCTTATTCGATTTTTTTCATGCTCCGTCGTGCATAGGTGCTGTGGCTGACATTGTTTACAAATGTTATACTCCAGCCGCTGCTGAGAGTGTGAGTAGATTAAAGTTGGCGGTGTTAGAATTGTTGCATAGCCACACGGAAAATTCCGCCATTCATTCACTACTAGGATGTAGACTCACACTCGAAGCAAGTGGCTGGGAAGGAGCCTGCGTGGAATCCAGCATTCGAACTACACAGCAGGTAACAGGATGGCTCGCCCAATACAGGTCTGACAGTCTGACAGAACCGGAGGATGTCATCCGCGACTTTCTGCAGGAAAACATGCGCTATTGATCTGCATGCTACACACCCACCCTCGAAATGCAAACACAAATCGGGCCCGTCATCACCGGAGATGTGCAACAGAAAGCTTCTCGGCCCCATTTTTCGACAGCTTCTAGCGACTGGGGACACCATAGAAAGCCGGATCAACTGGATTTAATGACAACTTGGGAACAGCCTTGACACCGCGTGTACAACACGAGGGTGGACCCGCAGACGTCAACATGATCTGTTTGCGCGATCGTATTCTGATAAGAACGGCGCGACGCGCCATGTCCAGAAAGTTGTCTCAAATTCACCCCCTGTGTCCGCCTACACATCTCCACTCACACCATGATCGATGTCATCTATGAGTACGTCGACATCCCTGATGACCCCGCTCCCAGCCGTGAGCGGTCCATCCCCTTACCACCGATGGACGATGATGTCGGAGCTCTGAGAGCCATGTATGTCTCTTTGATGCGAGAAACGTGCTCCGTCTCACTCGCTCTAATTGCAGACCAGAACTAGATGGTGAACCTTGTGATCGCACTAACGTCCTCATACTTGGTATGGATGGTGGTAGTAGGCACACGCAACCTCCGAGATCATTCTCCCGGTCGTGTGGCGCACCTGCGATGCATCGTAACTACCGTGACAACGATGTGAGCTTTCATTATTCATGCGCTTCAAACCGTTAATGTCTTTCTTTTTTAGATTCTTTCAAAATCAAGCAGCACGGGATCGGAAATCAATATGCCCGACCTAAGCCCTGACTCGTCCCCAGCGAGTGAGGTGTCTTCGACCATGTTGATGACACCAGAAAGTGGTGTCTCTTTGGCTGATGTCGGAATCTCTCCCTTCCTACCACTCATCGACAGTTACTTCGAGGATTCTGTGTTCGGGAGTGGTCATTGTGTGGACTACACAACGACGTCCTTCGGTGATTTGGAAGATAGTCTGACTCCCGAATTAGCATCTTATCCGTTCTTGGATGCTATACCAGACGGGACACCGTACCAATCTGGCGATGAAATTGTCCATCTCACCCCTACTCTGCGACTCGAGCCGCCTGTGTCGGATCCTACTCCACCACCCCTTCTGATTCCGGAGACTCAATCACAGCTCTCTCCCTCGCAGATTGGTGGAGAAATTTCAGAACCTCTGCCTTTGATCCCGAGACCTCAGAGCAGGAGCCGGTCTACTTCTCCTGCTGCAGCCGTAAATCGAGTCCAACATTCGATAGACTCTTCTGTCGCGCCCACGGACGATGATCTTGTAGCTGGCGAGCAGTTACTGCAGAAGAGTAGCAAAGAGGAGCCTTCTCGATTAGGTTCCCCACTGCAGTGTAGTATTTCTACTAAGCGTCGGAGGGAGCTCGAAACGGACGATGATGACGACGATTACGTTCCATCTACACGCCAGACGCATTTCCAAGTACCCCGCAACGGCCGAACGCTCTCGAATAAAGGGGGCCAAAGAACCAAACGTTGCGTTACACGAAAATCGCGTTCTTTCCTGAAATCTGCATCGAAATCGAGATCTCGATGTCCACACTGCAAAACATCCTTTTCGCGAGCCGGCGACATGGATAGACACCAAAAGTCACTTGCCTGCCCTGTACTAAAGCGCAAGGCGGAGGCAGACGGGACATTAGACGAAGCCAAGTGGCCGTGTCCTGTCTGCGGCGACAAACTATCACGGAACGATTCTCAAGCCCGTCACTTTGAAAATACCCATCCAGGTGTCAACCCAAACGAATACGGGTTGAAACTCAGGAAACGAGAGGTAACCTTGTAGAAAATTTTCATTCATCAGCATCTCTATCTGTAAAACAACTTGATATTCCCTTATTTTCCACCTGCTTTGCGGCTTTACGAGGCTCCTGTTGGACATGATGAGGATATCCTGCCAGCTATACCTCACTTCTCTGTATACCCGTCCTGTTGTCAAACAAGGTGTCAGAGTCCGTTGTACACATGTTTATACCCAATATCGCGCACTCCTGTACATATTTTTTTATCTGGAAAAGCAAAAGCACTGCTCTGGTTGAACTGCAAGTGTGCTTCGACACGATGGGACTCCATTTAAAGCCATGTTGCAGGATGACGTAATACACCTTAAGACTACTACTCTCCACCTGCAGTACCTGTCGACAACTTGAGGCCGTGGAGGTCTGAGAGTTTCATCGTATGAGTGCCACTCACTGCATACCCGACGTTGCAAACACTTCGTCATCGGGGAACCACTTGTGGGTACCGGATCCGGAGCCAAGTGATCTTCCAAACGAATCGAAACCATCTCCATCTCGCTCCACGCAGCTGCTAAAGGACAGAATTTACGTTGGGAATCTGGGTCCGGTAGTGGACGAGTCAGTGAAAAAAGACATCTTTCCTGTCTCGTGAACTCACAGTCACTAAACAGGTACACTCTGCTTCAGATTTTCTCAAAGTACGGGAAGGTCACGAAGCTCGACTTCCTGTTTCATAAATCAGGGCCCAACAAGGGGAGGCCTCGCGGATATGCTTTCATCGAGTTCGAAAATGAAGCGGTAAGTCTCCTCAGCGCCTTAGCAATATGCCAGCCGTTTAACTTGGTGTCTTTTTATACAATTGTGATCCTATGATGGACTGGCATTTCCCTCATACTTGCTATTTGAAGAGTCATTTCGACCACGGTAACTGACTACACTCTTTCGTCGACTTCTAGGATGCAGAAAAGGCACTAACCGGTGCGAATGGCAAGCTCCTTCGTGGTCGGAAACTCGTTGTCACGTTTGCACACCAAGCCCCTTTAAATAATTCGGAAACTAGTGGATCATATGGCTACCGGCCCAAAAAAGCCGATAACACGCCCACGGCCTTGAGCATAGTGAAGAGCACGGGGGTTGGTCGTTCGGAAATGTTGGTAGGCTCAGTCTTCTAAGTCCCTGCCGTTCTCTCACCTCGCATTCAGTAAGACTTCAAGAAAAATTGCAATTTTAGAGGCTAAGTTGCGGCAGATGGAGTCATCGTCGCCGTTTACGGAGAAGTCGTCATTACCTCCGAAGCCTGCACCTCCCACTAGACTCCCATCCGACTTCTCCAAAAGTCATCTTCCTGGAAGGTCGGAGAAACGCCTAGTTGCGCAAAGATCTACTCCGCTTGACGCGCAGAGATTAGCATCGAGTTCAAAGTGTCAGTTGGTATCCCCGAGACGAAATGAGATTCGGAAGGCCGATCCCGGATTGTCCACAGCGGCAGCATCCGAGGGCCAGGGCAGGCTGCCCGATCTCACCAAACCACCAGCCTCACGTAGACTGAATATACCTGGTGTCAAGATCACAAAATCACACCCAAAATGATGGCAAGTTGTCTAGTCTTTCTTCCTTCCCTCTGGTTGATTCAGCGTGCAAAAGTACAGCTGCGTTCCATTTCTTTGCTCAGTTTAATATATCATTGGTTGTTTCTGTTGTAAACGGCCGGTGTGTAAGCAGCAGCGGTTAGGACGTTGAGGGCACATGACTTTGCTACCATTGAAAGGTATACTGCTAATGCATCATTAATCACTCTGCAGGCCTTTGCGGGAATGCAATTGTTTAGTAAATCCCTGAGAAACTGAGGTGCCCTCGGTGGCAGCTGACAACTGGACCATCCACGACGCGCGTAAAAGTGTGGACGTTCCGTGGTAAATGCGTGGGCAGTAATGCTTGCATTGGTCATTTTGTCAGGGTCTCAGACAGTGGTAGTCCGTTTACCGCGATCCATGGGAAAGGGACGTATGGTGTGTGCTGCGCAGTCCACTCCTGGCCCGCAAAGTGGCTGATGTGGACTCTGCCCGATGTCATGGCTGACCACTATTGTCATTCCACTTCCTGCACAGAACGCAAATGCCTGCCAGCTGAGCAGGATGGAAGCTAGTATGGAATGTATCAAGACCGCGCTGATCCGAGCTCAGTCTTCGGTATGAAAACACGACCGACTCGAAGCCGCAACGGTGGCAGTCACGTGCCCAAGTTTAGTCAACGATGATGTCACCACGGTATGTGTGACCATCAGCTCGTACAAATCCAACGCCCGAGTTGGCACGGCGTAGTAGGTGGTGGCTTCATCTCATTTGCCGTGATGCACTCCACAGCCATCTTTGTTTTACAAGCTAGCCTGGGAATGCGAAAGCACATATGGTAGAACTTCTGGTGTGAATTACCAGCCTGGAAACGAGCGCAGCCCGGGCTCACACGGAGTAAATGGAAAACACGTATCCTGTATCAAAACGTGACTTCTGGGAAAAGCACCTGACTCTCATTCGTAAGACAAGACAGCTCAAACTGCGCACATATATAAACCGCACATCCTTTTCGACCCTCTCATTCTTTGTTGCATTCTCACTCCCTAGAATGCCTTCTCAACAGGTCTTCAGAACAAAAGACGGTGCAGTCTACACCACTTCCAACGGTGCCCCTGTCGCGGTGCCCTACGCCGCTCAACGCATTGCTACTTTGGGCCCCCTCTTGTTGCAAGGTTTGTCGTGTAGATGCCCACCTGGTCCTACAGGTTTGAACCATACTGTGATAGACTTCCATCACATCGATCTTCTTGCCCACTTTGATCGTGAGCGTATCCCCGAGCGGGTGGTGAGTGTCACAACCAAGTAGTCGTGCGATCGTGGCGTTCAGCACTTGTCAGGTTCATGCCAAGGGTGCTGGTGCACACGGTTACTTTCTGGCGACACACGACCTCAGTGACATTACTTCATGCAAGCTCTTCACGTCGGTGAACAAGAAAGTGCCAGCAACTGTTCGATTTTCCACTGTCGGTGGAGAGTCTGGCTCTGCCGACACTGCACGTGACCCACGTGGCTTTGCCATCAAACTGAAAACGGATGATGGAAACTTAGACTGGGTATTTAACAATACCCCTGTGTTTTTCATCAGAGACCCGGCCAAATTTCCCCATTTCATACACACGCAAAAGCGTGATCCTCAGACTCACTTGAAGGATCCCGATATGTTTTGGGTAGGCCCATCTTCCTTTTTTCTTTCTTCTTTGGCTGACGGTAGGAAATCTAGGATTATATTTCCCAGAACCCCGAGTCTGCGCATCAAGTGACGATCCTCTTCTCGGATCGCGGAACTCCCGATGGTTACCACAATATGCATGGTTATTCTGGACACACTTTCAAGCTTGTCAAGGATGATGCTTCCTTCGTCTATGCTCAAATCCACGTCCGTGCCGATGGGGGTTTCAAGGTCCATCTCTTTTTCAGTTTCATGAGCTGGTGGTCTAAAGCTGTGTCGTAGACCCTCGATCATGCGACTGCTACCCGTCTGGCGGGCGAGCAGGCTGATTACGGTATTCAAGGCCTCTTCGAGACAATCGAGGCCGGGAAATACCCTTCCTGGACTGTATACGTGGTTAGTCCATCGTCTCTCCAAATTCAGAAGCGAAGTTATGTACGCACGCCGTTAGCAAACGATGACTCCAGAGCAAGCAGAAAACTTCCGATACAACATTCTGGATTTGACGAAGGTTTGGCCCCACTCGGACTATCCTCTACGTCCCGTCGGCAAGCTTGTCTTGGACGAGAATCCCCAGAATTACTTTGCGGAAATTGAGCAGGTAGGTAAATTCATAACGCACAAGCAACGCTTGTCCACCTCGCCCTAGGCTGCGTTCTCTCCCTCTCATACTATCCCCTACTGGGAACCCACTGCCGACCCCGTACTGCAGTCTCGTCTTTTCTCCTACCCTGACACACATCGTCACCGCCTCGGTGTCAACTACAATCAGCTCCCTGTCAACGCTCCTCTCAACCCTGTTGCTAACTTCCAACGTGATGGTCCAATGGCCTTCAACAACCAGGGCGCTCGTCCAAACTACCAGAGCTCAATTGTACCCTTGAGCTACGCTCGCAACAAAGGCAGCATGAATGACGAAGTCCATGACTATGAGAGGGCTTCCAAACACGAGACTTGGCTCGGTGGCGCTTTCCTCGACTTGAGCGAGGTTACGGAGCGTCAGTCTTAAAGCAGATTACGATAATTATCCTCATCACTGACCATGCTACGTGACTACAGTTGACTTTGAGCAGCCGCGTGCGCTGTACTGCAAGGTCATGAGTGACACTGACCGCGAGCACCTCATCTCCAACATCGCTGGCCACTTGGGCGGCGTCAAGAGTCGAGAAATCAGAGAGAGGACTTGTGAGTATTGGCGCGAGCTTACGGTCTCGTGGGTTCAACTGATCTTTGAAATTTCTTGTAGTGTCATACTTCGCTTGCGTCGACCAGTCTCTCTCTGATCGCATTGCCTTGGCCATCAACGCACCCACTGCCAAACCCCTTCCAGTCAAACCAGCTTCCGAGGCAATCCGTTTCAGGACTAGATTCACTGTATGAGGAGCTCAACCTCCCATATTGATTCCTGCCTTTCCTGACGCGTAACACTTCGTTTTGCCCGCTAGGACGTACCTCTTTATAACAACCTGTATCATCGTTTGTAAGCCGGTTTTAGGGATGCAACAACCGTTAAAACGTAACGAATTTGGTCGTTCAAGCTTCCCAGATATCTCGCGATTTAAGGTGCAAGCCAGCAACTCCTTTGGTTATCTATGTGTTGTAGGAGTGGTTCTAGTTGCCGCAGCTCTCAAGTTCTCGATATAGGGTTCGTGTAGGCGATTCTCTTTCTTACTCATTGCTGGTAACAGCACCTCGCACATACGTATACTGCACTGTATATCTCTCTTCGCATGTAGTCAGCTTCATATGCCAGCTTTTTTGTGATGAAGTTATAAGGACGGTAATTACTAAGCAGACGGGATGAGGACTATGTATCGCATCGTGTGAAACATGAGCCTGTTCTGGCGTCTCCAATTGCTCACCTCGATGCTTTTTATTCAATCCACTTATCAAAGTGCCCTTGCCCACAAGTGCCGCACCGAGGAATGGCGCCAGATTTGTTCTCGTTTCTTTCGAATGCGCCCCAACAAGCTGATAGCGACGATGAGGTGTTGGAGTCTCAGTCGCAGGAGCCTCAAGGAGGGACCCAACGAACCCCTTCAGCATTGGCTGCCGGCCAAAAGCGTAAACCGAGCCCCTCTGGCAGAATAAATGACGAAATTCGACGGGATGAGGGGAATACAGCTAATGCAGATAGGCCGCCAAAGCGACCACGCGGAACATCACCAGCGCCAGTGGTTGTCGACGATTTTCGCACCGAGGCCAAGCGAGAGATGGCAGCAAGTGGTGGTTTAACGGGTCCTGTCGATGCTAGTTCGAGACTGGAGTTGAGACATCAGGCACGTATTGTTGTCCGTACAATCATCCTTTCTCACCCTTGGTAGGTTCGACATCAAGTAGCTATTCCTCCGGGATATAACTATGTTCCGATTGCCAATCATGTTCCTCCAGCAAAACCAGCTAGGGAATACAAGTTCACGCTGGATCCTTTCCAACAAGTTTCCGTATATGCCATCCAGCGGAATGAGAGCGTGTTGGTATCGGCCCATACTAGCGCTGGTAAGACGGTCGTGGCAGAATATGCCATAGCACAGTGTCTTCAGAACCGGCAGCGTGTAATTTACACTAGTCCAATAAAAGTGAGCAGGACCCAAACTCTGCGTGACTTGTGTAGTGAAGATGAAATATTTCCATTCTGTAGGCACTCAGCAACCAGAAGTACCGCGAGATGCTTGCTGAATTCGGCGATGTGGGTTTAATGACTGGTGACGTTACCATCAACCCATCAGCAACCTGCCTGGTGATGACTACTGAGGTGACTACCCCCGCCAAATGTGGATACACGCATATGGATCACACTCTTCAGATTCTGCGTTCAATGTTGTATCGCGGTTCGGAAATCATGCGTGAAGTAGCCTGGGTAATCTTCGACGAGATCCACTACATGCGAGACAAGGAGCGCGGCGTAGTATGGGAAGAAACCATCATCCTTCTACCGCACACTGTCCGTTATGTCTTCCTCTCGGCCACTATTCCCAATGCCATGCAGTTCGCCGAATGGATATGCAAATCACACGAACAACCGTGTCACGTCGTGTATACGGATTTTCGGCCTACACCACTGCAACATTATCTCTTTCCTGCAGGTGGAGATGGAATTTTCCTGGTGGTGAACGAAAAGGGGGAGTTTAGGGAAGAAAATTTCAGTAAAGCCATGAGTGCACTGCAAGACAAGGCAGGGGACGATCCTGCGGACCCTCGTAGTGGGAAGGGCCGCAAAGGCAAATCTAAAAAGGGGGGCGAGAAGAAAGGCATGTGGTCTATTTGTTCAATTTTTGTATGACATTAACAACTGTATAGGTTCCTCCGACATCTCCAAGATCATCAACATGATTATGCGGCAAAACTACAACCCAGTCATCGTTTTCGCCTTCAGCAAGCGTGAATGCGAAGGATTGGCACTGACCACGTCTAAGTTCGACTACAATACGAGCGACGAGCAAGATCTTATTACCAATATCTTTCAAAATGCCATAGAGAACCTCTCTCAGGACGATCGAAATCTCGCGCAAATATCTAACCTCCTCCCTCTTTTGAAGCGTGGCATAGGCATTCACCACGGGGGCCTGCTACCGATTCTTAAAGAGGTCATCGAGATCCTGTTTCAAGAAGGCCTGATCAAGGTCCTTTTTGCCACGGAGACCTTCTCCATAGGTTTGAATATGCCTGCCAAAACGGTAGTGTTTACTGCGGCAAGGAAATTTGATGGCCGGGAATTCCGGGATCTATCTTCTGGCGAGTATATTCAGATGTCAGGCCGTGCAGGCCGTCGTGGTTTGGACGACCGTGGAGTGGTCATTATGATGTGCGACGAAAAGCTTGAACCCGCTTCTGTGAAGGAAATGATCAAAGGGGAAGCCGACCGCCTGGATTCTGCTTTCCATCTTGGTTACAATATGATCCTCAATCTCCTCAAGGTGGAGGGCATCAGCCCAGAGTATATGTTGGAGCGATGCTTCTTCCAATTCCAGAGCAGTGCTGGTATTCCTGTGCTTGAAAAGGGTGTGTGCAAAGTTACACTTATCACCAGACAGACCTGACAGGTCACCACAGAACTGAATGCGGAAGAGAGGCGGCGTGATATGTTCAAAATTCCTGACGAACAGCTTATTGCGGCTTACTACGATTACCGCCAGCAGCTGGACAGAATGGGAGAGGATATGCGTGCTGTCATAACACATCCGGCCTACTGCCTTCCATTCCTCCAGCCTGGTCGCTTGATACGCGTGAAGCACCACGAGGTCAACTTCGGCTGGGGTGTAGTCATTAATTTCCAGAAGCGGCTGCGCACCAAGGTTAGCATATTTCGATTGACAAGAGGTTGACGACTCAACATCTATTTCTGTCTGCAGACAAAATCCGAGTTCCAGCAAGTCGATGATATATCCCCGCACGAGCAATACATCGTAGAGGCCCTTCTTTACTGTGCAGATAGTGCGACGACCGTGAGAGACCGCAATATTTCTACTGCAAACCCGGGCGATTTCCGGCCATGTCCACCTGGCGAGAAGGGTGTCTCACTTGTGGTGCCGATGTTTTTGTCCGCGATCGAGGCTATCAGTCACATTCGGATTGTGTTGCCTAAAGACTTACGGCAGGACCAGGCTCGAGAAACCGTCTGGAAGAGTGTCTTGGAAGTTCAGCGAAGATTTCCTCATGGCATCGCACTCCTCGACCCGGTTGAAAACATGGGAATAAAAGACGATAAATTTCTTAACCTCATCAAGGCAAGTTTTTTTTCGCACTTGTATAGTTGAACCCTCGAAGCGAGATTTCTCATGTGCCCCCAGAAAATTGACGCCATGGAGAAGAAGATGTTTTCGAACCCTCTACATAGGGACCCGCGTCTACCCGAGCTATACACCCTCTACGCCAAAAAGCAAGAGTGTCAAGCAAAAATACGCTCACTGAGAAAGCAAATCTCTGCCACACATGATGTCCTGCAGTTGGAGGAACTGAAATGCAGGAAGCGCGTGCTCCGCCGTCTTGGGTTCACGAACTCGTCTGACATCGCAGAAATGAAGGGTCGTGTCGCGTGCGAGATTAGTACAGGCGACGAACTTTTACTTACAGAACTGATCTTCAATGGTGTCTTCAATACCCTCTCGCCAGAACATAGCGCTGGACTACTCAGTTGCTTCGTATTCTCGGAAAAGGTATGCCCTTTCCTCCTGGCTATTTCGAGCAACTCATTTTCGATCCGGCTAGAGCGAGCAACAGACAAAGCTTAAGGAGGAACTCGCAGCACCCTTGCGTGTTATGCAAGAACTTGCGCGCCGTATTGCCAAAGTATCCCAGGAATCGAAATTGCCTATCGTAGAGGATGAATATGTTTCCTCCTTCAAGGTCGAATTGATGGAGGCCGTTGTACAATGGTGTCGCGGTGCATCATTCGCGGACATATGTAAAGTGCGTTAACTTTAGCGTATATGCCAGGTGTGCCGTACTTAAAACGTCTACAGCTGACGGACCAGTTTGAGGGTAACCTCATTCGAGTTTTCAGACGGTTGGGAGAGCTCCTCCGGCAGATGACACAGGCCGCTAAGGTGATCGGTAACTCTGAGCTGCAAGAGAAGTTCCAGAAGGCATCGGAGATGCTTGAGCGGCCGAATTCGGTTATTTTCTGCTCATCCTTGTATCTGTAGAGACTGATCGGAACGAATGGTGCATATGCATTTCTAGTCCTAGTGGAGCACTGTGCCAGGAATAATTTGCCAACCATCCATGGTTAAGAACAACTAGACAGTGGATCTGTCCAAGGAAATTCTTGGTGTACGTACGCGGAATTCACAAAGCGAGATGAACGACTGCGCGTGATTGCGACGACCGAAGTATGGCGTACAAATGAACTGTTACATGTTCCGCCCCTCGCGCTTACAGGCGGTCGTTTCGGTGCGGTATCTAAGCGGAATGGGCGAAGATATGTGAGTACCTTTGCTACGACCTCTCCCGAACCTCGACTTTTTTGATAAGACCTGTTCCCATGCGTTCGATTTCATCTAACACGGCCTGCTGGTTTAAGACGACAGTCCCCTTATTTCTCTCACTTGTTTTCTGGTCCTAGTGATATCAATGATTGAAACCCTAACCACAACGAACGATGCCTTACCTGGGAAACCGGCGTACTGGAGAACCCTCCCATTACTCTGAAAGGGCGAACACCCGAGACGATGGGCAGCCAAATAGCACCGATGTAGTGACCGCCGCAAACATCATAGAAAAAATTGAGAGTATCAGAGTATGTCGCCTGGAGGACCAGTCAGCTCATCAAAATGATTCAAACATGAATCATTTACTTGAAGGTCCTGAAACAGCAACCAGGCAGGATCAAAACCAGGCCTTGGTATTGCATCATCTTCTCGAGGCTTCGTGCGATCCTTCGACCAGGCGCACGAATCGAAGTTTACGGATTGATGATATCGAGGTAGAACCATCGGGTTGAGCTCAATGAGGACATCATAGTCGTCCGTCGCATGAGTGAATAGCCTCTGGAAAGTTGTGAGAGCGAGCACCCAGGGGACAAAAAAAAGCAAACCTCAACGCTCAAGGAATCGATGTCTGTGCCGTTCAGAATTTTACACGCCTCTTTCGCAATTGCGCGTATCCGTCGAGCAGCAATAATATCCGGTCCACCGGAAGTCCACATCCGCCCGCTCTTATCTTCCGAAGTGGAGATCGTCCATACGCCCTGCTTCGAGCTGACCGCAACAACAGTAGGCTCAGAACTTGGCGTACTTTTTTCATATATAGGAACAAAGATGGGTTCCTCAGGTTTCCAGTCTCGGAGGAATTCGAGGACCAGTGCGAAGCCACGTTCCTTACTCCTGGGGACACTTAAAGAACCATCTGGATGGTCGGTGCCCGAAACAAGGAAAGGCCGTGCGGCGATGATTTCTACGGCTTCTGCAGAAATGTGGGTCAAGAGCAGCCAATGTGCCGCAAACCAACGCTTTGCCAGCCGAACAGTCCCTGGGTAAGCAGTAAAGCGGTGTGCAAGATTGGCAATGGCTCGGTGATGACGAGGTGCGTGAATGAATTGGCGAGTATGTATTTCAAGTGTTTGCTGTGCCTCGCGCTGTTCGCGGGGGTTGACCGCAGACGCGGCAAGTTGCCCCACAGGAGTCCGTGCTGAAGCGGACACGCGCTCCAGCAGGGTCGCCTCCCTGTCATACCATATCCGCATGGAGAACGCCCAACCCTCCGCAGTGTACACTTCCAAGGAGGGCCCTTGCTGGCCTGTCGACCCCGAATAGTCAGCAGTGCAAACACTGGCACGAATCACTCTATTTGCGCTCAATAAAGCTGTCGCAATCGCCTCTAAGAGTGCAAGTTTGACCTTTTGGACTGCATGAAAATCGTCGGGCCATTTTGTGGACTTTTCAAACTCGAGATTGGCGTCAATAATCGGAAGATATCGGTATGACTCGGGTAGCGCTAGGTAGGCGGATTGGGGTATGGGAACGGGACCTAGCGCACTTGCATAACGGAGATACTCCGAAGTGGGGCTGATGCTTGACAGTACCAGTGGAAATTGGTCACCTAATGACTTCAGGCTCTTCACCAGGCCGTCAAAAGCAGTGAGTGCAGACTTGAAACCACTGGAAGATCCTGAGGCCTGGAATATATTTGAAACCTCCACCGGTAGTCGCAATTGTGCGTCGAAGTAATTCTGCGAGTTTCGTGTGTCGTTTATTGGGATTCCGAAGTGGTAACGCAATAGATGTCGAACGATGGCGACCGGTATAAAGGCGCGGTCGTCAGAAGTCTTGACCTCCCATACAACACTTTCAGTGATGCGCCCATCTTTGAATCTACGCAACTCTGCCTTTTCGCCCCACAGCTGACGAAATAGTCGACCCGCCTCTGAGTCTTGCTCCTCGACGGGAGGCCCGTGGTCAACAAGCCGGAAAGCATTCTCAGTGTTATAAATTAAGCCGACAAAGATCGTTGAAAGCAGAGGACTGTGAGCCTCTGAAACAGACCACATTTTTGAAGATGGGTGGAAGATTCCAATCGCCTGTACACGGTCACTCAAGCCACGCTGCAAAGTCTGCGAAATCGCTGCCAGCAGGGCGTTGTCAGAGCTCCCATACTCTACGAACTCGTGAGCTGATTGCTTCTTGGACGCCAGAGTAAGATCCACCCTGCAGAACGTCAGCAATTGATGGAAGAAATCTACCGTGCCTTGCCTAATAACAGCATCACATCTCTTGAACAGTCGAGTCTGATCGTTCAGGAAAAGTTGAGCGAAGATGTTATCACTTTCTGAAGACGTGTTTAGCTTCTCCAGTGTTTCGTTGGCGTCATATCTGAGCTGCGTAGTCCGCTGTAACAGGCTCGGTAGAAAGATTTATTGTCAAGACATACCATGCCGAGGGAGGTAGAGGGAACATCTGCGAGAAGATTAAGTGTGGACGTCGAGTCCACGAAGACCGCAGAATGATGAGAAGTATACTCCTCTGGGGGGTACTTCACAACAATCAGAGCAAGGATGACCTACATATGCTTGACCTACTTTGTGCCCATTGGTCGACTTGACGTACACAGCTTTCTGCGAAAAGTCTTGCCTGGCTAAAGCTAGATTGTTAGACCAAAGCCCCAACAAACCAGTTTGCGACTCACCCAAGACATCGAGTGCAGCACGAAACAGTTGATACGAGCTCAAACCTTTTCCAAGTGGTTTTCTCACATTTGTCTTGTTCGCACTAGTAGGCTCTTCCCCCAGAACAACCAAACCAAGAATTTCATTCCACCAACAACCCTTTCCTTGAAAGCCTCTCACGCATATCGGTCCTTCTCCATACCCCCTTTGATTCGCCCAAATGCGTAGTAGTGCATATGCGTCCGAGAAAGCTGGGGACAAACGTTTGAGGGCGTTGGTAGTGAGTAGCGAGAGTTTGGGGTACGTGGCCAAGAGAATGTTTGTGTTGTAAATGGGGGTAGGTTGGGTACCTGTTGAAGACTTCCCGGGAAGGCGAACATTGGCATGGGATGGGGAAAGTCGCGGTAGAGGCATAGGGTTGGATGAAGAGATTACGGGTATAACATGCACTTCGGCGTGAGCCTTGGAAAAGTCATTTTGGCTCCCTAACGCGGAGTGAGTAGACTCAGATGTTGCATTGGCCAGTTATCTTACCCTTCCTTGGTGACAGAACTAGTATAGTCAGACGTGGATCCCCGAGTGCAGATTGGTAGAATATGTCGACTTCCAGCGATGTGGACAGACTTCGCGCAACAACCGCAAGGTAGAAAGAACGTTTGTGGAAATACCTGCTATCTAAGTAGTCTTTCTCCTGAAACAAAGACTGTGTGTACAAATCAACGCGCGTACCTCAGTACCAGCGCACCAGAGATGTGTGAAGTTAACCCACGTCAGGCATTTCAATCGTCACGTCGACTGTGAATGGTGCCCCTTCCTTCCGCTTCACGCAAATCTGATTGGCCCAGCTTCCGACGATGTTAACATCACTCGGAGGCTCGAACCCGACCTTCCATTTGGCATCCTCCGTAGGATGCGGGAGAGCAAATGGAATAGCTATGCCTTGTTTAGCCAACGCCCGTGCTGCAGACACCGGATTTTGGGGCTCAACCGCACGCATAGAAATCAGGTGCGAACGGAGGGAATGGAGAAAATGTTCTAGAGGAGCTTTCCTCGAATCCTTCACGCTCGGGCGAACGTTCGGAAGGAGTGCATCAACCTGGATGAGTTAGTCGTCGCTTGGTAGAAGGGAAGGCAAAACACGGGCACCTGAAGCTTGAAGGAACTCGACTGATAGAGGTTTACAGCATCCTTGATCATTCGAAGTTCTTCACCAGTCGGAGGTTTGCTGGCATGATGTGAACTTGCACCTGGGTCTCCGGGTGTTGGTTCCACCCCATCCATCGAGGCCTCCTCGTCTCCGCCGCTATCTTCAGGTCCTTCGTCTTCCATGAGTTCCCCATCACTCGGAAGCCCGACGGATGAGGCATCAGTACCAACCTCTTGTTCACGTTCAGTACCTCGCGCGCGCTTGCGTTTTAGACCTGAAGGCATCTGTCAGTGTATGCACCCTCGGCATGGACGGGACAGGTTAAAAAAACGTGATCGGCGACCACCCGGAGAGGGGTGTAGAACGTTTACAGTACTCCCATTAATGATATAACACCCAGCTGACTACCAATGCATGTAGAAAGAGATCGTTTTCGAGACTGGAAGGCTACGGAATGAGAGCACGCAAACAGTCCCATTGTAAATAATAAACAACCAGGCTTAAAGCTTGATACGTGCCATGCCAGAGAGACAAGTACGACGGTGAGCAATTAGCTCTCCCTTAATCGTCAATGACGATGATGTCGCCAGGTGCATGTGGGTCCATTGACGGTCTGGACCCCGTAGCCCTGCTCCTCGTTATGCGCTTTGATCGCTCTTCCTCTTCTACCAAGTCGATGGTGTCCACTTCTCTCTGTCGTTTCCTCCCTGCAGCAGCCGTACTCGACGAAGCAGAACCAACTCGCACATCCTGATCGTCTACGGTAATCGCATCGAGGTTAGATGGTCGCTTAGATGGAGCGGTAACACTGCCAGAACCCGAATCTATCGACATGGAGGTTGCTAGAGGAACTGCTCTTCCCTTGCTTTTCGGTCGACCATTGGCAGTGGTCCCCGGGCGTACTGCTGCAGATGTGGAAGGGACTGGTGCAGGTGGTGGAACAGGGGGTGGGCGAGCATATAATTCTGTCCAGCGTTTTGCTGTACGATCGTGTTGCTGCCGATTTCGCATGTACTCGGTGGCAATAGAAGGCACTGGACAGCTGTGTCTCAAAGGTGGTCAAGGATTTGATTGTGCTTGGAAGCTCACCTAGGGGGTCCTCTGAGTAGAAGTCAGATTTGTCAGTGGCGCGTCGTGTGAGGCACCAAGAAACGGACATACGGGGATTGGGATCCGTAAGTAGTGACGACAAGGAAAGCATGACTTTGAAGAGTGAGAGCGCTGGAGACCAATTCTGTTTGAGAATGTCTATACAAATTCCGCCCTTGTCAGAGATGTTCATGTGATATATCCTTGAATAATTGGTCAATTACCAACGGCAAAGCGAGGGAGGAACTTTCCACGCACCTTGTCACGAAGGTGACTTTGGGTGCGGAGAACCTGCGGGAGGGCGAACTTGATCTCGGTGACAGAATACTAGAAACCATCCAGGGCAACGCACGGATAGTCAAGATTGAGTTGTATGTCGATGTTGAATACACCTCCTTCATAGGGACTTCCCTGGGGCCCTGGAATAGTACCCTTCCAACGGTACAGACTTTCCTGTGTTGGAGTGAGAGTGATAGCGCCCAGGTCTTCCTTCTGGACGTCTGCTATCTCGCGGTGGATACGTTTCATGGTCATCTAGGATGGTATTACCGTAGCTGTCCCTTGCAATGTATGTTTGCAAGACGTACCGCTGAGGAGAGTGCTGGTGGCATGATGGTCGGTAAGTCTGGCTGCCTTTCAAAGGGTCGTCCGTAGTCCACCCCGTGTCTGTCTGTCTGTCCTTGTGCTGGTGACTTTATGTATGAGGCCGACAACGGCTAGACGCTGTCATCACCCAGTGTCACGTGATGCGTTCCAACGGAAAGCAAGCCTTGGCCCAGGCTCCTTCCCAGCCACTTGCTTCGAGTGTGAGGCTGCATACTAGGGGCAAGGATAAATCCGAGTGGCTGTGCTAAAATTCTAACACCGCCAACTTTAAATTCCTCACACTCTCAGCAGCGGCTGGAGTATAACATTTGTAAACAATGTCAGCCACAGCACCTATGCACGACGGAGCATGAAAAAAATCGAATAAGACTGATACTAGGGTTATGTATATACACGTTATATGCTGAGGCTGTGACCGGTCACCGGTGACCTCTACCGGCCATAGATGGTGCAGCCAGCTCCTAATCAAGACATTCCAGGTCATCTTCGCACACCTACCTTATCAGAAATCCGGTACCATGTCCAAGATAAATTTGGTATCCGTCCTTGCCACTGGCAACTCAAGGTTGCTGAGGCACTCTTAAATGGGGACAATGACGTCGTCTGCATTGCTGGTACTGGTATGGGAAAGACACTCGGCTTCTGGATACCCATTCTATTCTGCCCGGGGGGCATACAGATAGTAGTAACACCGCTGAACACCCTCGGACGACAAAATGCAGCCTCACTTGCCAGGGCTGGCATCAAAGCCATCGCCATAAATGCGGAAACAGCTACCCCTGCCAACTTCTCGGTAAGCTGATTGACCAAAGGCTCAAAAATCATGGGTACTTACTCTTAACCACAAGGCCATAGACACATTTGAATACCGTGCACTCATTGTCAGCCCCGAGCAGCTGATGAAACCAAGCGGAGAATTCGAAAAACGTTTAAAGAATCCCCTGTTCAGCTCAAGGATTATCAGTATTATTATTGACGAAGCGCATTGTCTCACTGACTGGGGGGAGTTCCGTCCGGAGTACAAGGAACTTCGTCGACTTCGATACATCCTGCCAATGTCGATACCAGTCATGATCACCTCAGCGACTCTTACCAAAGACTCACTTGCGAACGCACTCCAGCTGCTGCATATGCATCCATCGAGGCTTGTGACCATACGCCGCACTACGGACCGACCTAATATCAAGATTGGAGTGAAGAAAATTAAATACGCCCTGAACAGTTATGCGGACCTTGCTTTTCTGGTCCCTCCAGGCTGGAAGGACGGTGATCCACTACCTCCGAAATTTCTAATATTCTTCGATGACATACAGGATGCAATCAACGCGGCACAATACCTGCGTCGCCGTTTGCCTCCTGGAATGCAAGACAAAATTAAATGGTTTAACGCCAACATGACAACAACTTACAAGGACACGGAAGTTACACATTTCGTCTCGGGGGAGACGCTTGGACTTACTACCACAGAATCATTTGGCATGGTGAGTCGTTATCAAACACATTCGAGTGAGGCCGCTTACCTCCTGTAGGGAATGGATGTGCCCGACATCGAGCTTGTTATCCAATGGCGTGCGACCTGCAAGCTTCCAACACTATGGCAACGATTCGGACGTGCAGCACGGGACAAAAAACTCACAGGGACATCCATATTATTTGCTGAGAAGGAATTTTTTGATGACGAGCGTGCAGCCAAGGCATCCAGGAAGATGCAGCGGCAGTCAGTACGCAAGCGCAAAGGAATAAAAATTACTACAGGGCAACCACCTACCAAACGGGCGAAGTTAAATGGAACGAGCACAACGGTTCAGCCTGGAGCTTCTTCCGTGCCAAATGGGTTGAATGCGGAGGTAGAGGTATCAGACAGTGAGCCGGAGCCGGAACCAGACCAAGAAAGCACGCACCTGCCAGTGATTAACCAAGGACTTGATGAGTTGGAAGGCGCACTGGATGAAGCTGCACGAGCGAGGAAGAGTGCTGGCCGGCCTGAAAAACGTCGTAAACGAGAGCTTGACCTGGCAATGGACTATCTCATCAACGCGGAGAACCGCGCTGGGCTAATGTGTAGACGAAAGGTGTTTGATGTTTGCTTCGAGAATAATGCTGCAGGTGGGAAATTACCTTTGCCGCTTTGTTCGCGTCTCACCGTTCCAACAGAACCGGACCACCTCGTGTGTGATACGGAACGAGCCGTGGGCTGTGACCGCTGTCGTATCACCCCGGCTTCTGTCTGTTGCGATATCCATCACCCTGGCGAGTTTGCCAACCTCATGTCTAGTGTCCCAAAACCTCCCCCTGCTCCTCCTCGCTCTCGCATTCCGAAGTACGACCCATCGCTGCACGACCATACGCTACGGAACGCCTTAGAGGAATGGAGGGAGCAGACAACATCCGCTGTCTACGGTTGGCACCACCTCAATGATATTGGGCCGTGCATCGTGATGTGCAATGCTACGCTCGAGCGTATCGTCGACTGCGCTCACCATCACAAGATAAGCACCATTCAAGACCTTAAAAGAGAGACGGCCTGGCTGGATGCTGATCAGTATGGCGGTGAAGTACTCTCTCTTATTCGAAGGCACGCGGCACCTCTCGTGTCACCATTCATTTCCACTCCTCTCCGTGACACCGTATCCCCATCCAACGTTCTCAGTGCCAACCATGCAAGTCCTTCCCCCGCCCCAAATTCTATCATCACCCGTCGCAAAGCCAAGTGTAGCGCTTGTGGGCAGGAAGGCCATAATGGTAAGTTGTCACGCCTATCGATCATCCATCCATCACTGATTACCGACTTAGCACGCAATCGTATTTGCCCGAGACGCTCGTCTCATGCCATTGGTGCAGTAGGAAAGGAAAATGTATGTATTCGTTCGACTGTTCTTCGTCACCGTGATGCCAATGCAGTACCTACAGGTGACCGTGCCTTCAAACCCGCTTAGTTAGAGTAGCTCCACTAGTACATCTTCCATTCCCGCTCTAGCATCTGTATCTTCTGTCATGTTCTCACTGCGTTCCGTTTCATCTCGCATACCCTTGTCCATTAATTCCCTTCCCTTGTCTGCTAGATCGAGAATCTCATACCGACTTTTCCTCCCTGCTACCCGCCTATGTGGAGAATGGCTTTCAAATCTTGTGGCGAGGGCCTTGAAGGACTTTGTCATGTTTGGGTCGCCGTGCTTGACTGTGAGGTGAGTGTGTAGGAAATTTTTCTGTATCATCACTTGCGCATTTCGGTAGGCTTGAACCAGCGGTGACTCGAGTAGTATCCGCTCGAGTGTTCGGTTCGATCCTTTACCACCATACTTAACCTGTGGAGTTTCCAGATTAAGTGGGCGAGATGTGGGCGAGATGTGCATGTAACGTGCAACTAACCTTCGTAAATAGATTGTTCAGTTCGACGCACCAATCAACAGCACGCCATTTCATCTCCTTCCCGGTTGGATTTACCAGCCAGTGATACCGTATGGCGCGTCTGAGGCCGGGAGGGTATACATAATGGACATTGGTGAGGAAATTCATCATTTGTGTCGCGTACTTATGTTTCCCAACAGCCTTAAGAATAGGAATCCACGGTACAATGCAAGTCTCGACGCGGCCGATGTCCCCTCGGTTCATCGCATAGGAAAGCTCTTCGTAAAGGAGGTAATATTTGTTCATCAGTAGCGCGTTCTCAAACTGTATGTCGCGTTCATTACTGGGTCGTGCCTTGGTGTGACGAAGCTGATAATTGGCCACATAGCTACGAACCAGATGCTCGGCGACTGTCTTCAAGTCGTCAAGTGTGGGTGCTGATGCAGCAAAAGCTTCAAGGCTCGTAAAACCGAGGCCCTCGACATGTATTCGCCAGCAGTCCAGCCGTCGGCACACCCCCGCATGACTTATTAGCTGGTGCATGCGTCGGAAGCCAGGCTTGGAGCAATAAATTCCTGTTTCTCGGGGCCGAAGTATTGTAACGTCGTGTATGAGGCTTGTCTCATCCTCACGCGCAGCTAACGGCTGTAAGAAACACCGCCAAATTGCTTCTGCACAGGCCATTTTCAGGTGAAACAAGCCAGGAACAAACACTACATGCTGGAAGCGGTCCCATGGTGTTGCCTCGATGGAACGCTGCAACTGGACAGTTTGAAGACGTTCCCCTGTGCCAAGGTCACCATGGATCAGAATGACATATCGAGATATGTCCGGTGCGTCGAGACCTTCGGCGGCCACGGCCGCGGGATCATATATCCCTCCTTGGCGAAGAAGGTCAACAACGGCGCGTATATTCCCACTGACAGTCGAGTTATTCACGTCCATAGCCCGAGCAGCAACAATCTCTGTTTTGGTCAAAGGTATTTGATCGATTGTCTCTGGTTCAGTGATACCGCCTTTCAAGGTTCGGAAATACTCTGGTCCGTGTGTACAGAGGTCTGACAGGAACATCCAGGCATTGTAACGCTCACGGCGTGTCAGGTGATTAGGTGTGCTTGTCTCTGGATTGATGGAGAGGAGGGCTGTCCAATTTCTTCTTGATGGTAATCGGACATCCTCGACGTTCGGATTGATTACTGACTGCCCCCACAGTTCTTCCGAACACCTCAGGTCATCGGTAGTGACGCCGTGCCCCAGGGGGAATATCAGGCCAGATGTAAGGTGCTTCAGCGAATCGTGTGACTTCTCCACCGTCGGTACATGCGGTTTGAGATCGACGTCGAAATTATCATAGGCGTATGAAGCGAGAAGGGACTGTCCCAGGGAACGTAGGTGATTTTGTGATTCTGTAGACAACGATCTGATGGCACCGTTGACTGTTTCAGTCGATATTGAGATCCCAACGCGTGCGAGTGTATCAATCACTTTTTGTGGGGTATGAGCGGACTGGAAGAAGATCCCGAGGATGCTTTGCAATGCATTTGCTTTTTGGTTCACGCTCTGCATGAGTATGCTCATGATGACGACCTTTTTCTGGTGTGTATCATATTAGCTTCGGTTTGCAATCATGTAGCGCATACACTGACAATTTTTACTACAGCTGCATGACGGCAGCTGCGTTTATCAAGGCTGGCAGGCGGCGACCTGCCCTCTGTGGTGAGTCCTACAATAAAACCCTCGAGGTCTATCTCATCAACTGCACTCCAGTACTCGTCATCGCCCTCGGTTAGGTGGTCGTCTCTACGGTCTTCTTCAGGCTTGCTTCCCATCCTTTCATCATTCAGGAGCACCCCTAGCAACCTCCACAGTTCCGGCGCACACATTTCCATGTCCTGAGCCATGTCGTCGATTGAAAATTCTTCGAGTTGTTTTGTAGTTACACCTAATGCACCAAAATGCCAACCCCGTTCTTCCGAGGTAATTTCTCTGAGCTCAGCCCGGTACACTCCCTTCAGCATGTCTGTTGCTCGCTCGAATAGTCGATTGTCATTTGTACAGCGCTTCATTAAGATGCCGAAGATATCAGCGGAGTGGGCAAGAAGATCGTGCACGAAGGGGTGGTCTTTATATTGTGATGAGCTGAGCAAAGATAACATAAATTCAGATACAGTCGAGCCACTGTTCTCGAGCACTTGCACAACTCTTTCTAGTGGGCATTGCATCGTCAAGGACACGAGATGTATTTCCCTGCTACAGCGTCACCGGTCACCGGTCACCGTGTTACACTCTACCCAAAATAAGCAAGAGCACCTCTGTTAAAACCCTGTATATACATAACCCTAGTATCAGTCTTATTCGATTTTTTTCATGCTCCGTCGTGCATAGGTGCTGTGGCTGACATTGTTTACAAATGTTATACTCCAGCCGCTGCTGAGAGTGTGAGTAGATTAAAGTTGGCGGTGTTAGAATTGTTGCATAGCCACACGGAAAATTCCGCCATTCATTCACTACTAGGATGTAGACTCACACTCGAAGCAAGTGGCTGGGAAGGAGCCTGGCCTTGGCCGAGTCCGAGTCAAAACCATTTCGTACGCCTTCCAACAACCACAACGATGCCATTTCGAATATCTACAGCCGCGTAGACGAACTAATTAAATACTTACAGCACAATGTTTGGTGAATCAGACTCAGAGAGTCCTCGTGTTCCAAGCCCCTGGGACAATCTCACGTCTTCACCTCCGACAGGCGCCCTGGTCCAGACGGTTCCTCGTCTGATCCCGGAAGTGGAGGAGGCTGCCAATGTCCGTGCTGTCTGCTTCGTTTGCTCACCCTCAGTTAGGGGAACGTGGAGTATAAGCTCCAGCTCCTTGCACCATCTCCAGCCCGTTTTGCTCGCCTCGTCACCCAGCTCAAATGGCGCCTCCTCGAAGGCGGAGGTCAGGCTTACTACGAGATTGGCGTGGCAGATTCTGGTGCCCTACTTGGTCTTCCCCGCTCAGAATTGGAGGAATCCCTCGAGACCCTCGAAGCTATGGCTGGCGAGATTGGTGCTTCAGTCATCGTCGTCAAGGAGATTGAAGTTCCACCTGCGCTGTCTGGAATAGCACAGAGCCAGCTGGTGCATTGGGAAGGGAGAAGAAAGAAGAGGAAGGACTTCCTAGGGGCTGTGCATAACGTTGACTCGTCCTCCGCAACATCCACCACCGAACCCGAGACAGAGACGTCTACCACTGACGTGACAGACACAGAGGACAAGCTCGGCGCATCGAATGTGTTCCCCGATATCACCCACATTCATTGTGCTGACCTACGCACTTCTCACATTTCCTTACCCTTTGAGTCTCCCGGTGCTGTCTTTCGCATGGACTCAGATACTGAAACCGCCGCGGAAGTTGATGGTAGATGTAATATCATGCCAAAGGACACCACGATAGTTTCCGTGGACCTCGAGATCTCATCCGTGTATAAGCCACGGCCAGTGAGGAAGCGCACGAAGCATACCTCCGCGCCGTTAAATCACATCAACAAATGGGAAAGGAGGACGAGCGGGAAGAAGACGAACCAGTGCAAGCTGCACTCACCGCAACCTGACCACGTAAGTACTTCAACAACGACAACAGATGGCGAAGGAGGAGCAGGCATTGAGGAGTCACAGCCGACGCTGGCTAAGGCGCAGAACCGTAAACCCGCTCGAGACAGGCGATGTGGGCTGAAGAACAGCGCTTCAAGGACGCATGTATCCACGCCACAGCACCATGTAGCCCACCAGAATTGTGGCTCGACTCTGGCTTCCCATGTAGCCAGCGATGCAAATTCTCTTGCATCCAAATTTGAAGGACTACACGTCATGGTCGACCCTTCTACCTGCAGGCCTACATCTCCAGAAGCCTCCTCGCTCGCGGATTTCCTTGGTAGCGACGGTCAAGCAACCATGGCAGTCGGGAAGACCAATAGAGTCGACATCACAAGCCAGGAACCGAGGCTTATCGTCGAGGCTTTGGTGGTGCGAAAGATGTCCCTGGAGGATTCATTCTTGGACTTTGGCGGCTTTTCGTTTTGTTGAACACGCATGGTGCAGGTAGTTCCGAGAAGCCAGGATACCCTAACATTATCATCTATAAGGCGAGCTTTAACTTTTGTGTTCCGTGATGTTTTCGAGAACTCCTGTAATCGCGTAATATTTTCTCCCGTACCTAGACTGTATAAAACTGTCGGTAGCATCTGTGGATAACGTGTCAATTTTCACCTCTCCTCCAAGGCTTGCCATACATTTCCTGCCATTTCTTGCATAACGTTCCGCCACACTGCCCCGCCAGCACCGTCCTCGTCGGCCTGCTCCTTACTTGCGGTAAGTAAATAGGGAACGCCACCATCTCCACCAGTGCTGACACCTTTGACGAGAGGGAGTTCACCGAGGACGGGAACATTTAGCGACGTCGCGATGGTCCGGAATGCCGTCGGTGGGCCAAAGACGTAGTGCGGAGTCACGCAGGACGGGCAGACAAAATATGACTGGTTAAGGACAATGCCCGTGACCTATATAATGGAGAATGTGAACAGTATTCGCGGCATACGAGAGATGACTCAAACCCACCGGTACAGAGACTTTGCGGAACATGGATATACCGCGACGGACGTCCGCGAGAGCCACGTCCTGTGGGGTAGAAACGATCACGGCGCCTGGAAAAATCGTGCAGTCCACATCTCAGATGGCCATTTGCCATCGAACACACATACCATCGACAATGACAAGTTGACCAAGTGTCAACTGGACGTCACCCGTACCAGGGGGTAGGTCGACAATTAAGATGTCCAGTCCCGGACCATGCCCAGCATCCCTCCAGTCCACATCAAAGAGTAGCTGTTGGACTGCTTTCTGTACCATCAAACCGCGCCAAACCACTGCCGCATCTTCACGCGAACCCGATTCAGACTGAGGTAGTAAGTAGCCCATCGACATGGTCGGAAGGCCATGATTCGTGATAGGCAATATCGCGCCCGCTGAAGGATTTTTGGGTTGAAGGATTCCGTAAAAATGACTTATTCTGTGACGCACCAGACGTCAGAGGGGGCTCGTCGGAGCGTAGAAGACCCATGAGCATCGGAATGGAGGGTCCGAATATATCCAAGTCGAGTATGCCAACACGCATTCGTCGCCCAAGGGACTCGGGTTTGAGCATAGCAAGGGAAAAAGCGAGATTCACTAAGCCATAACTCAGAATATGATGAGGGGGCAGAAGTGAAAACGTTACCTGCAACGGTGCTCTTTCCGACGCCACCCTTTCCACTTGCAACGGCGAGGACTTTTTTCACATGGGGTATGGGTCTCTTTTGTATAGGACCACCTCTGCGAGGTAGTTGGGGAGCGCGGTCTGGACGACGAGGCAGGCCCTACTAAACGTACGTCGAGAAATTCACACAAAGAAAGAAGCGTACGAGTGGGTTTTCGTGCTGAATTCTACGAGCACTCGAAAAGGGCCTCGCCCGCAGGCCAAGTCGGTACGCACATTGCTGAATGAGTTCTGCTGCCATGATTCTCGCCGACGTCAGCCCCGACCCGTCAGATGTCAGAGACTGAGACCCCGGAAACTCCGTATTGGACTCGGAGGTATGCAGTTATCCTTTATCTGATACTCAAAGTACTCGGCGACAATGGTAGGTCACAGCTTCGGTCGACGATGGAAAGCTCAAATTAAGCCAGGATGTCGACCCTCTCGCAGACACAGCGCCACCTCGGCATGCCATCGAGTCCGATGATGAAGATGAATACGACTCACCAGCAGCCCAGCCCAAGCGAGACCAGCTGTCTATACCAGATGTCAAGTTCACCGGCAATTTCCCCACCAAATCACCACTCCTACTGGCTTCAGGTATTGCAGGTGAGGCATGGGCGCGTGGTACCAATCTCGGGCAGCAGCAAGGTAGCATTCAGATCGGCGGCAGTCAAGTGCGTTGGGTGCTGGTACGCGTCACCTCGAGTCACTGACCTACCATAGGTTGGCCTTCTATTCATGCCATCATGGACGCATGCTGCAGTTGTTGTGTCCGAAACGTTCACACGGCTTCCGTTGTCTGCGATGAATTGTTACGCGGCTGCTGTCATCGACCGCCTACAACCCACCAGGTTAGTGCACTCCGTTTTACCCACACTGAAATGACTGACTCCCCAGTCAAGCATTTCTGTGCTGGATACATATTCAATCCAGGGTTACATCTCCCCGAAGGTCATTTCTTGGGATGAGGCACCTGTACGGTATCTCTCGACGAATGCGATTCCGATCTCGGTGAGAAGACTGCCGCGTTTTTTAAGTCTACCTGACAATATCTCACAGGATCCTGAACTTGAACTGTTTGCTCCCCCAAACCTCCTGCAGTCTACGACGGCTTCATTAGCCTCCAACATCTTCTGGAAGTCACTGCGATCGACGGAGAGTTACGTCGCCACTCTCTTCCTTTTACCATCTCCAAAGCTGCCTGTCCAGCCGCCCACTACAATCAAACCTTCAAGTTTTCCACCCTCAGACCACGTCCAGTGGAGCAAGAAAACAATGCAGAAAGTGCATCAGTGGTTGTTTGACGTGATCGGCGAGGGTGAGAACGTCGTGCAATGGGTCGAAAATATTAGTGGGTCTTCTGGGTTGCAAAATGCCAATAGAGATTTGGCACGAGGTGAAATTGGAGAAGGTGGTATGTATATATAGTCTGTACCGAAGCCGGGATCAAAAGTGAACGAGCATTTGATGGCGCCGACCTCATGGAGTTATGACCAGGGCAAGTTGATGATACGCATTGGATCTCATAACAGGTGTCGAATTCGCAGTGCGGTATTGAACGGTCAAGTCAAGTCTGTCATGAACTGGCCTAGAGAGCTGCTCATTAGGGGTGTCTGCCCGATTAGTATGATTATGTAATCCAAGATACCCAAGAAACGCAGTGAACCAGTCAACCAACCTGCTAATACTCAAGAGTAGATATGGTGAGATCTTCAGTAAAACCTACACTTTGACCTTCATTTCTGACGTATATTAGAGCGATAACGCAGGTATTTCTACTGTCACGCTTAGCCTCCACGGCGAGCACGAAACTAACAGACGGTGCCCCGACAGAGTACAAGGAAGCGTTTGCACTTTTCGACAAGAAGGGAACAGGTGCCGTCCCGAGGGAGGTGTTAGGCGATTTGCTTCGCGCCCTCGGACAAAATCCTACACAAGCAGAGGTGGCGGAGATCGTCGCGTCTGCAGCGCGCGAAGGTTCGCGGCGGCGAGACTTGTGGTGGTGGACAGAACTGACAAATCCTTGTGCAGTGGATTATAAAACCTTCCTGACTATCCTCAACCGACCCGATGGATTTAAACCTGCAGGGACGCCTGGTGCGTCGACAATACTGACTACGCAAGCGCAACTGACACTGGTGGCAGAGGAGTTCATCCGAGGTTTCCAGGTATTCGATAAAGAGGGAAATGGGTTCATCGGCGCCGGGGAGCTTAGATACGTCCTGACACAACTTGGAGAGAAAATGACGGACGAAGAGGTCGATGAACTTTTGAAGGGCGTTCAGATAGGGCCGTAAGTGCATCGACATTTTGCTCTGTCACAAGTTAACTTGTATCCAGCGACGGCAACGTGAACTACGAGTCATTCGTTAGAACTATCCTAAGTCAATGATGATGCTGTATAAATAGTCCGACGACCAAGTGTCTGCTCCCCTGTATATAAGTTCAGTCGCTCTCAGATTCATACTGATCATCTGAGTCGTGTCCGAGAGATTTCCTGCCATTGCCCACGTCACTCGTGACTTCCATGACAAGTTGCTCTCCATTTTTGAGTCCAGCCTCGGCCAGCGAAGTGTTCGCCTTCCACTTGATTTCCCGCCTAGGGTATGAAAGAGCAAGTTTAAATCCCCACCACAACTCCGGACCCTGCACTTGCGAATTAATAAACCTTTCCAAGGTTTCAATGCCTCCTGCAGAACCTTCTGGTGGATGCTCCGGGTCATCCTGGGGTTTCATGTTCGAGGGAATCATCTGGCTGTCTACGAAAGCATAAAGGGCCGTTACTGTCGAGAAGGATGGGAAAGATCGGACTACGCGTCCGCTGGGTAGCCTGATTGCAAGACGGATACTGTCACCACCTCGCGGCTCGGCGGGAACAATGGATCGGCGCATCCAACGTCTCCATTGGGAACGACGATGTTTGATGCTTTCCTGTCTGTCCCGCTCCGCTTGTAAGCGCCTCTCTTCCTCTCGCCGTGTTTCTTCTTCTTTTCGAATACGTTCCGCTTCTTCCCGTTCTGCTCTGATCCTGGCTTCTATGCGCTCGCGGTCTCGTCTTTGAGAATCCTGGTACGCCCTGTCTTGCTGTTCTCGAAGCAACCTGTCCCGCTCACGCTCTTGAATCTGTGTTCTGTGGCGCGTGAGAAAAGGATCGACTCGCGGAAGGAGTTGTCCCTCCAGGTGGTTTATTAGCGAGCGCGCGGAGGTGGGCCCCGAGTCGGGCACAGAAGGCCCGTAGTGGCGGGACAGAACAGTGAGAACAGGCCCCGAAGAAGAAAACGAGGACGTCGAGGTGCTACGATGAGGTTGCAGAGCAAGGAAGGCAACAAAAGGATACGTTGTAGCTTGGAGTTTCTGCGCAGCTGGTGCAAAGTGAGAGCCGGAGTGCAAAATTGCGAAAGTGTAATTACCATCCCAAGGAATCCTGTCTCTAACGTCTCCTCCCCAAACGATAAAATTATTGTCGCTCATGATCCTCACGAGGTCGGGGTCAGTTAATGTCACTCTATGAAGAAATCAGAGGCATTCAAAAACAGAGTAGTATGACAAACCTCTTAAATGCCGGTACGTCGTCGTGTTCCTCAGAAACGAGGATCACGCAAGCAATTCTAGCTTCCTTTTGACAAATATCCAAGACTTCATCATAGGTTCCATCAAAAAAGTCTGGTAATACTCTAGTAGTTTCAGGGTTGGCCGGTGGGTACGTGTGACGCCTTGAAGTGGAGGGATGATTGTCGCGGCCGGTAGCGACTGACGGAGATGATTTGATATTGTATGCCCCAGTCTCCTCCTCTAGCGCAGTTATCCAACGACGAATCGCACCACGGGAATCCTGAGGGTGTCTGGGTGCCCGATACGTGTTGGAGCCGAAGTTCAAGGACAAGAACGGAACGCGGAAAACGCCCAGGATGAATCGCAAGATGCCGGTAACAACATGGAACGGCAGTGATAACACAGCGAACACCGTGTTGGCGAGGGACTTCAGTGGCTTGAATGGGCGTCGCATGAGTGACAGGGTAAACACACTTCTCGAGGTACTCACTCCAGTAGCCCTTGGACGTTCTGGTCTATCAACAGGGAGTTGACGTGGGTGGTCCACAAACGACAACGTGCTTTCCGACGAAGCGCTTGGATCTGGTTGGGGACCGTCTAGTAGAAGGTCCATTGCACTCTGCAGGCAACTGTTAGACGAATGAAACATGTCCGAGCTGCGGTCACATACGCGGACACTCCAGCCAACACTTTGCAGCACGCTGACGAGCACGTCAGTATCGTAGTGTTGCGAGTCAAGCACAGCCTGCAACTGTCTGACCGCGTCTCTTTGGTCTTCTGCGAGGGTGTCCATGGTCAAAGCGTGAACAGCCGAGCGGAACATGGGCAATACAGCCCAGTCACGTGCACACCCTTACTGACTGATTCGGAGCGAGTTCATCTCATTCGACCATAGACTGGGACAACAGACACGAGGTACGACACAAAACAACTACAGTGGATCTCAGAAAGGCTCAGCATAGGCTTCTGCCTCGTAAGCGGGCTCCTGAGCGTAAGCGGCTTGCTCCTCCACTGCTGGTGCTGGAGCAGCGACGACTGCCGGCTCCCGAGACTCGGATGATGGTTCTGAAACAATCTTGTCGAGTGGGGGATCCGTAATATAAACGGAGTCAGGAAGGGGTTTCTTGAGACCAGTCTGGCCCTCAGGATCCCAACCTTTCATGCTGTGACGGCGTAAGATACTACCCGTGCGCATCAGGGCTAATACGCTCACATTTTAACTTTGATACCTAGGACACCCTGTCTGAGAAGAACGTGTCTGACGGCATAGTCAACGTAATCCCTCGCGGGCTGACCGGAATGGATCATGAATCCGTCGGTGAACTTCATGGATTTAGCGCGAGCAGCACGCAGTTTTCCAGAGACAACGACTTCACAACCCTTGGCACCGGATTCCATGACGTAGCGCAAGACACCATAGCAAGCCCTACAATGTGACTCAGGCAAAATTGATCAGATCCCGGTGTGATACTTACCGGCGAACAGCCAGACCACCCAGTAGCTTGTATCTCAAACTCTCACACTGTGCAATGGCAGACAGACCGCGATATTGCACCTTCTCGGCATACAACTCGAGAGTGTTTTCGGCGAAATTGAAACGTTTTTGGACAAGAGCAGTCAGCTCACGAATACGACGGCCCTTTTCACCAAGGACTTCTTGAGTGTGTGTAGCACGGATGATAATCTGGACAAATGCGGTTAAAGGCGAACCGCATGATAATGTAGGCGATAAGCACCTCGGTACGGGCATGGGTTACACGGACATCACAGCCAGAGTAGCCTTCCTCGGCAAGTTCACGAGTGAAGAATTCGTTGAGTTCGGCGCGGAAAACACCATCGGCGACGAACTTGCGCTTTTTACTGATAGGTGCGGACATCTTGGAAGTAATTGGAGGGGCTACAGAGAAAGATATGAGCAATGGCTCAGGACGTTATCTACTGAGCAAGGGAAGTAATCCAGCCCCTATGGAGGTCACTCGCGGCATGCACCGAGTCTGCATCTGGAGACAAAATCTAAACACAATCGAGCCACGAACCTTGCAAGTTTTGACTTTCGTCGTCGTCGCCGGAGGCGTTGGCGGGCTGCTCCGTACATTGGGACGCATCAAGAACTCGACACAATCGTGAGAATTCGGCTCGGTATTTGCCGAGGTCGCCCGGCATCACGGCACGCTATAACCTCGCACTCGTCCTTCATGCTACGTTCAGTTGCAGCAAGATGTCATGTATTGGTGAAATTACAGCGTACATATGCGACACCTGCGATACCGAGTGCACTTCGCCAGCTCGAAAAAGATGGTGCTCGCATTCTGCGTGCCGTTCAAACACGTGTTGATACAAGAAACGAAGTTTTGGCCAAGGCAGGTGCAACTCTCCCAGAGCCCATTTTCGCTAATGCGAGACCTCGAAGATGTCAGACAACGTGACTTCTCAAGAGGAAATTGCACGGGCGCGGCACATAAAAGAGCTGGAGCCGCTGTACGACGCGTGGATATCATGGACAAAAACTAGAGAGGTCAGTTGTATTTTCAAGCTCTCAACGTTTATCCTTATCTACTGCGACAGTAGTCTTTACTGGAGACATTCCCTCTTCTGAGTGACCCCGATGAGACGATGCGTGCCTTGGCATCGGACGAGTATACAGCTCTCTACGACACCCTGTCGAGACACCTATCTGCCACCTTCCCTTCTCTTTTGGTTCCTCTGTCTCCTACGCGTTCTTTGTCTGCGTTATTAGAACTCAAAGCTGGTGTGGGTGGGTCGGAAGCAGCCTTATTCCTAACAGATCTCCTTCGCGTCTACATCCGATACGCGACTTCCCGAGGTTGGCAATCATCAATAGTTCAGAGCAGTGAAGTGACGGGCGGGGGCCTCAGGGATGCAATAGTAGAAATCAAAGGGGAGGGAGCATATGATACGCTTCGATGGGAGAGTGGAGTGCACCGTGTGCAGAGGGTACCAGCAACGGAAGCCAGCGGTCGAGTCCATACCAGCACGATAACAACCATTGTACGCTTCTGCTTTGGATACTGGACTCCCGAAGGCTTATGGCTAAACAGGTTCTTCCTCTCAGTGATGAAGTGGAGCCATCCGGCGACGACAACTTATTTAAAATGGAGGATGTCAAGATTGAGGTGATGCGAGCCCGCGGTGCGGGCGGACAGGTGGTCGACTCGTTTGTTTCTTGTGACATAGCTCTGACGAGACCTTTTAGCACGTTAATAAAACTGAATCGGCCGTTCGCTTGACACATATACCAACAGGAATCACTGTGTCGATGCAAGACGAACGCAGTCAACACCAGGTAACTTATATCTTCATTCCAGAATTCATCGGACGCGACTGAAATGTCGTATGACAGAACAAGAGACGTGCATTTCAAGTTCTCAGAGCCCGACTGATGGACATCAAAATCACCAAGGATATCGCAGAACGTCGCGAGACACGACGCAGTCTTGTTCGCTCAGCTGATCGAAGCGAGAAGATCCGGACGTATAATTATGCCCAGGTAAGGTCTTCCTCTCGTCCCCTACAGCTCGTTCTGAGCGCGTAACTCAATAAAATAGGATCGCGTCACGGACCATCGGTTAGGATTGTCACTAATGAACCTTCAGTCAGTTATGGAAGGCAACGGAATACAGGAGTTTTTAGAAGCCCTCCGTAAAAATTGGGAGCAAGAAATAATGGAAGATGCCATTGATAATACTAAGTAGGAGTCTAACCATATCCTAGAGCGGAGTCATTCAATAGACCCTTGCGCCTTCGCCATTACTAAACTAATAAAGTGCATCGCTCCATCCAAGCAATAAATCTCCGCATGACAGACACCAGAGACGAATAGAAGTTGTCAAACGATACTGGATAGAATAACATTCGTCCCTCCAAATTGCACCTTTGTTCTCCGCTGAGATCTACATGACGATGCATTCCGTGACCCCTGGAAGTCCGAGTTCTTGAAGCTCCTCTTTTGCAGATTCGAGCTCATTGGCCCGCAACTTGGCGCGAGACTCGACCGGGAACCAGTCGGACATGAAATTGAGAAGTGCATAGTCGACGTTATCTATGAACGGTCATTGCGTCAGACCGTCGCATGCGCAAGATTTTTAAACTTACTTCTATCGGCCTTCAGGACTGTCGGTGCTCGACATAACGGGCAATTCGGTTTCCCCTGCTTCTGTAACTTGACGAGGCACCTAACGCAGAGCGGTGTTGGGCACGGTGGTACAATTCACAGTAACGCATACCTGACGCAGAACAGATGCCCACAGTCAAGCCTAACAGGTTTGAATGCAATGCTGGTGCAGATGAGGCAGCAATAATCGTCGATATAAGGTATGACCGGAAGAAGTTTCTCTCCGATAGCCTGGACCAGCAGCCGTTGCAACGGCATCAGGGGCTGCGCAGATAGTACCACTTCCGAAGGAGGGGTATCACTCGGCTGGGAGAGAAGATACGCAGGAATAGGTAGTGCAGTGCGCTTGGTGTGTTTCTTCAGGATCTTACGTGTAGCCTCTTCAGTTGCAAGTCGAAACTGCAAAAACGGTAAGTGTGAGTGTCTGGTCGCCTCGAACGCGCACACCTTCTTAACATCCAGGATAAACGAATTTATCTTGAAAAACATCTCCAAGGCTTCTTCGCTGCAGCGGAGCCTCAAGGACCTCGCTTTCTCTGCTACTCTTCCGCGAAATAATACCAGTCTTTTTTCAGCCTCATCTATACTTCTTTCCCCTCTGTCTGCTTCATTTATCCCTTCAAATATTTCAGCCTCGAGATATTGCTGAAACACCTCCCGCCAAAAATAGAGATCTGATTTTCCACATGATCCCGGACGTACAGAAGTCACATTGTTGGCAGACAGAAGATAAGCGGAGAAAGCATGAGGGGCTGACGAAGACACGGGGCGAGCAGTGGAGGATATGGAAGTCGCAAGAGCAATGAGCTTCTCCGTGAACTCGCTGTATAGTGTAGCAAAATGATCCGAGAGTGAGGACAATTCCGAGGCTAGGAGGCAAAGAAAAGCGGTATCAGAACGAAGGGGTAAAACGATATCCTGGACATTGACACTAAGTAGGATCAGTTAGCAGAGAGCAAACAAAAGAGTACATTATTGGAACAAGGACTTACGTGTAATCCGTGTTCTCTGAAGATGGGGATCCTGTTTGTTGGGAACCGGTTCCTTGGGTTTGGGGTCCGTCAGGAGAGGCGGTGTCCAGAATACGCTTGACGAGTGGAGAGATGGTACCGTCCGATAACTGGGCGCCATGACGGAATGCAATGCGCAGTCTGGGCTGGAAGGAGGATGACTTAGACGAGATCTCATATGCCACGGTGGGCCTATCTTGAGAGGCCGCAGTGTCCTTGCACGTTGAGGCCGAGATATCATGTTCCCTTTGCTCTAATAACTGTTGTAGCACTGCAGGGGTGAATCCAAGCGAGTAGAGCTCAACGACGGTCTCGTTGATAAGCTTCTTAAGCTGATGCAGTAGTCGCAAGACCCAGTAAATTTACGTCCGATCAGAATATTTGGGGCCTTACCTGTCGATACTCTATCGCGTTGTCGCGTAGCTCAGGCGACAATGTGAGTAGAAGTTGTGAGTAGGTCTTCGAATAGTGCATGGGAGTAGGTCAATGACACGAACATGTCAAGCTGGCAGTATATGAGTTGGCAAGTTGTGTGAAGGATGGTAACCCTCCAGGCCCGCTGCAGCGTCACTGGTCGCTATTGACTGATAGGCTCGGACTTAGTGGCTGTGCTAACAACGGATCATGGCACCGCTCCATACATAGATCACTGCTTCATATCATTATTGTAGGACAATGTTACTCGACAAAATGAAGTAGTTGATGCGAATATACTGAACAATAGATGCGGACAAGGAGACGCCAAACTGTGGGTAAATTAACAATGATCGTGTGCCAAAGGTGTGCACCAAAGGGTGGTGGTAATAGGTAGTGTCAACGATATCTCATGGACTTACTGCCTCGCCACTGAATATGGGGGAAGTGACGACGTGGAAGACGAAGGTGTGAGGGGCTGCCGGGTCAAGGCAGGGTCCTTCTCTACTGTTCGTTGCTCCCACACGATGTCGCTAGGAGTCAGCCCAGGCGTAACAGGTCGTGAGGAATTAGGCGTGTTGGCTTGAGAACGGTTGTGGACCAGGTGTGCACGAACGAGGTGGCCGGCAGCCAAGGCGCTGAGGAGCGAAAGTTCGCCTGCCATGACCGCTGCGGCAATGACACGGGCAAGACGTTGGGCGTTTTGCCCCGGAACAGTGGGATGTGAACCCTTTAATCCAAGCATCTCCAAAACGGCACCCTGAGGAGCTAGAACGGTGCCCCCGCCAATGGTACCCACCTCGATGGCAGGCATAGTCACCGTCATGAGAAGATCTTCACCATCATTAATTCTGAGAATGTGGCGTGAGTACCGTAAAAACCTGGACTCCAGAACGTAACACTTACGGTTCCATGAGTGTCATGCAATTAGAACTCTCGACATTTTGCGCAGGATCCTGCCCGGTAGCCAAGAAAACGGCAGTGAGAATGTTCGCGGCGTGCGCATTGAAACCACCGATCGAACCGGCCATGGCACTACCGACCAAGTTCTTCTTGATGTTCAGA
The DNA here is from genome assembly GCA_024613165.1 of Pisolithus albus. NCBI lineage: Eukaryota > Fungi > Basidiomycota > Agaricomycetes > Boletales > Pisolithaceae > Pisolithus > Pisolithus albus. Next base: position 73,736 of record JANFAB010000162.1, read on the forward strand.
TTGCACAGAGCCTCGACTTCAGTTTTAAGAACGCTCCTCACGACCTTTCCAGGAATAACCGCCTCAGCAACGACGCTCTTGCCGCGTCCCTCGATCCAGTTGATTGCAGCGGGTTTCTTGTCCGTACAGTAATTTCCAGACAAGGCGAGGGTGACCATCTCGGGAAAATGTTTTTGCATCGCCTCAAGTGCCTTCTCTGTTCCTTTAGATATCATGTTCATACCCATCGCGTCGCCAGTGGTCGTTGCAAAGCGCACAAACAGTGTGCGGCCCGCAAGGGCTGTCTTCAAGCGCTGTAATTTGGCGAAGCGGGAGGTCGACTCAAAGGCATCACGAATGATACTGTAGCCTTTGTCAGAGTCCACCCATGCCTTTGCCTCAGCTGCCATCTTGAGATTGGGAAAGTCGATCGCGGGACCACGTGTCATGGCATCGTGAGTGAGGACAGTTGTCACCCCTCCTCCTGCATTGAGTGCCTTACATCCGCGAGAGGTCGATGCAACAAGCGTGCCCTCCGCAGTAGCCATTGGGATGTGCACCTGCTCACCATCAATCTTAAGGGGCCCTGCCACGCCGAGAGGAATAGGGATGTATCCGATGACGTTTTCGCAACATGCGCCTTGCACGCGAGAATAGTCGTAATTAGCATAAGGCACATCTGAGTATTCCAGCGTCTTCGTTTTGGTTGCGCGTGCTGGTCGCTAGATCAGACTCAATGCGAGACTAGCAAGAAGAATACTCACAGATCAGTGCTCTTCTAATGACGACAGCGCGCTCAAGATCTCCAAGGACTTTCTCCAATGCGTAAGGCGCGATCTTGCCATTCTGTGCGAGTAAGATAACCTCCTCGTCGTTCAGCGTTGCCAGCGCGGCTTGGACCGGTTTCGGTCCATTGTTGAAGACCTCGATGCATTCTTCCAAGGAGCGGGTAGGTAACTTCTCCCTCGGTTCCTCGGTCCTAACTGCAGCCGGTTGTGCCCTAAGTTTCATATCTAACAAGAAAGCCGGAACTCCGTTTTCCTTGTTCACATGAAGAGCAACTGGTGCCACGATGGATGTCAAGACAGGGGGCGGAAGCGGAACATCAGGGGTGTCGTCCGACTCTGGGCTATCGGTTACGGACTTGGGCTCAGCACCAATAGTAAATGAAGGCCGACTGCGGGTAGTAGTAGGTTCAGCTTCAGGGGCATCTTTGTCATCCGATTCCTTCTCCATCCTGGTGCTAGGGACTGAGCGAAACCTGACGCTGGGCGGCTGAATGCTCCGGATGGCACCTTCGGCAATGCCCTTGAGGAGATAGCCGTTGAGTACAAGGCTACAGGAGAGAAGGAAGATGATCCATTTGGATAACAATGGGTCGCCGATGAGTGTAGTCCAGGCAGTCATGAAGCTTTCAATAAGTTCTCCGGGTCTGGGGAGGCTACGAGTAGACTTTGGATTCGTAGCGATGACCAAAATGTGGACGGGTGGCGCGATTTCGACAAGAACGTCACCAGATGCTTTGTTGGCTTCAGCGGGATGAAGGATGGCCAGATTCCTCAAGACGTTGGCGAGACCCGGGGAAGTGATGTCGACCTTGGGGAATGCGTAATCGGTAAAGTGGTGAATCGACGTGCGCGAGTTCTGGTGTGCAATGGTTACCGGCGTTAACGTAGTCGTGAAGTTGAGAACATGTAGAGTCAGGAACGATGCAATCTTATTGTAAGTGGTCAGTGGCCGGAGCGGTGTCAAATCACAGGCAATCGCACGCACCAAAAGCAGCTTCAGGCGGGCAGCTGGATTTTCGTCCTTGGCCTCGATCGCTACGTTATGCTGGCGCCTCAACATGGAACCCTTAACTCCGAGAAGGGTTTCTGATATCCGGTGCCAGAGACCAGTGTCCGGTGGTGGCTGCGTCGAGCGAATCAATGAGCTTGTTTTGCCTTCGCTCTTGATACTTGCAGAGCTCCGCGACCGCGTCATTACACGGGCTGTCCGGATCCTTCGGACCTTCAGACGATGAAATCTGTCAGTGCTTCGCAAATGGAAACAGCACGTGACGGCTTACCTCAACCATGATGGTCAAGATAGCTGTATAGAACGTGCCAAAGAGGATGCAGTCCAGTACGAGCAGCAGCCCGGCGAGCGCACAGAACTCTTGCAAACCACCGACTTTACTTCTGGCGCCCATCGCTAGGATGGCGATTTCAAGCGCATAATCGCGGAGGATGCCGTTGCCGCTCTTTTCCATAGCTTCCAGTACGATTTGACCTGCGGGTTTCATCTGACCTCTCCAGCGCCCTTCTTTGACGGGAACGGTGAGGTGCTGATGGTTGAAAACCGCACGAGCAAGCCGTAAGGGCTTATCAAAACCGACTGTGCAAACGAGGAACGGCAGTGCTTCGGTCAAGCTAACAGGATCCAATGGGATACTAAGGTAGTGTGACAAGGGCAAAGCCAGCAGGAAAGCCAGCAGGGAAGAAGACACGATGGCAGTACTCAGCCAGAAGTTAGATCCCAAAGCACGGGAAGAAAGCAAGACACGGATAAATGATGCGTGCATAAGGACGTATCCCGCGAGGATGATAAGGATATCAAGTGAATCTGCTTTCTGCGTTGAAAAGTGAGTCAGTACCAGTACCATTGGTGTCTGCCAGCACGGACTGACCTTGGCCAGTTCCCAGAAGCGAACGACGAGAGACTTTGCAGCATATGCAATCCATTTGCCACTTCTCATTTCGGCGATGGACTCGGTTGGTTGGCTCTCGATATGGTACCTGACGCCATACGCATCTTCTGAAAAGACGGCGCGTTCGTTGAGGGCATCTACGAATCCTTGGCGGGTTCCCGACCGAAATGACAGAGTCAAGACCTGCGACTTGGAGGAATGTGAAGACGATGTAGCAAAGCAGGGGTCTTGAGCGTCGGATAAATATGGCGAAACGGAAGCCCTGTAGCAAAGCGACGGGTAATTGTTGCCTGTCGGAGTTAAGAGGTCTGAAGAGATGTGATGGGTTAAGTTGTCGATAGAGGATGCGAAGTGAGCCAAATCGAGTGGTGCGTATGTTGTAGCCTATAAGAGTGTATTGACGTCAGTGACCGAGCAAACGCTTGGAGGTTACGTGACTTGCCGCATCCTCAGGTCGTGCCGAGGCAGATTGAGAGGAGAAAATGACTTGTTGAAGTTCCACGGAGCGTGACTTTGGATCGGCCACGCGCCGCTTGTACCACTCTTCGTCGACACCAACCCATTCCCCATCACGGAGAAGAGCATGGGCAGCTCGCAGGGTAGAGGGAAAGGTTGGGGCAAAGAAAGCGGAATGTTTGATGGCCGAGAGAACGTGGAAGTAAGCTAGAGTACCGACGATAGAGAAGAAGGTGATCGTCTCTATCGGCGAGAACACAGCACGCCGAGTGAGAGGAAGGAGGGACGCGCGCATGTTCGGATGAGAATGCCTTTGGGGTCAACGGTGACTCGAGTCCGGACACACAACACAACGACGAAAAGATTGAACTGACCTGACCTGGACGTGTCTGAGGGTGAACTGCACGACGTCGACAGGCCAGAGAGCCTCGTTGTTGAGAACCGAGGGGGGGAGACGGGTGAAGTGCGATTTGTGGTACGACCCGCAAATAATATATTTATTGACATTTTTCTCGGCTAAATCGTTCAGGGGGCTCCGCGCACAGACCCCGGACACCCTTGTTTCTGATTTCATCTCACACTGTTCCCCTCAGTTCCAACGTTCACGGTTCCCAACTTCGCAATAGATTAACTGTCCAGACCCGGTCCTTGTCATCGCCCACGTCTCATATTCCACGAGGAACGGCTTGGTCAATCCGCATCTATTTCCATCCAAATCGGCTCCAGCGTTGTCTGTCAAGACTAGGCGGAGCTCCTGCCCATACATTCTTGTTCGGTCCCTCACAAAAACGAGGAATGCCAGTGCTACCGGCCATGGAGGGCAGCATCATACCGGAACGGACTGCACGTTCAGCTGACGAAAGTACCGGTGGGTGTCGGCTAGCTTACATACTTCACGGTTGCAGTGACTGGGGCTGTCCTTCATGAAACGCCCCCGCCCATCATCTCAGATCGGGGGTAAGTTTGGATCACGCAGTGTTCCAGGAGGCTTATGGAACCGGCCCGTTTTCGTACACGTTCTACGATGCCTGACATATAAAATGGTGAGAAACACTATTCCTGCCGAACATAATATATCTACCAGGTGACGGGAGGCCCACCGCATCTTCTGCTGGAGCATGGCTCCAAGTTAACTTCAACGCTATCTATAGCCGCCGATCGAAAACGTATTTACTGGTGTGTGCGATTTACACGAGTATTTACGCCATTGTTCTCCTGGTGTACGGCTTGGCAAGGGTGAGCCACGCATGAGCACGATTCAGCGTTTGGTGACAAACACATCGTGCCTCATGCAGGTGCAAAGCCTGGATTTGATAGGGGCGTCGTGGGAGGTGCTGCCTACGGAACGTAGTTCCTCTTCGCCGTCTTGTCGGGGACTGTGTGCAACTGGGAAGCGAAGAGCCAACGACACCCGAAAGAAGAAGTAAACGATTGGTGTCCAATGGCAAGGTGGGTGCGCGACTTGTTAACGATCGGGTCTTACTCTCTGATAGGCTGTCTCTGATCACCGCGATCTGTGGGCGCAGGTACACACCCTACTCCCACTTTATTCACCACTCCCCCCTGAAACACCAGTCATCATTACGGTCTGGGGTTGATTCAGTGAAGACCGCAAGCACATGTAAGGTACGTTTCATTTCTCTCAGATTAGTCTAATAACATGGGAAACTTCTCTGCAGGAATCCAAAGGGATGCCCCGAGTTGGAGGCAGTGTTGGTCCCACTGACTAACTGGCCAACTAGTGACCGTCCTCGGTGAGAAGAGATAAGATCGTGGCTCCTCGGTAACGTAAGTATATGCCCCCTGCCGAGGACCGGTCGGAATGTCCCTGCAAGCTATTTCGGGTGCCATACATCCTGTGCAGTGAGCTTCCCGCCGCAAGGGGTACGGGATTGCCAACGCCTGATGTATGAGGTTGAATAAAGTGCCCACACACAGCCCGTTCTTCACGTCCGTACATAGATAGCCTCTCAGCTGCTCTAGAATCAAGACTTGGAACCGCCTTGCGACACAAGCTCTGTCAACTGGCCCTGCAAAGCAAGCACCACACATCACATTGTTCACGTGGAGCCCTATGATGTCGGACTTGTCTAAAGGTAAGACATTACAGCGGTTTTCAAATGTTCGTGGAAAAGCCAAAAATCAAAAGTCGCGCGTCGCGCTTTGCCGAGAGGGACCCCGGAAGTAGCCCTAGACAGAATTAGGAATTACTAGTAGTACTCTCAACCAGCTAATCAACGTCTGTTTACTGCAAATTTTAGTTCCCACGACTGATCATCTATCAACCATCGACCATCGACCACTTCCATGCCACAGCGAGGTGCGTCGAACGATCTCAAGGCTCGCATTCCCATCCTGTACCATGAGGGTTACCCTGTGAAAACTATCTGCCGTCTGCTCGGTGTCAAGAAATCTTTGGTCTACAACGTTCTCAACCGGTATCAGCAGTTCGGCGACGTCTCAAATTCCCTCACGTACTCCTGCGCTGTGGGCCGCCCCCGCATCCTCAATCAAGCTGATCTCGCCTTTATTTCTGCTGTCATCAATCATCGCCCATCAGTATACCTCGATGAACTGCAAGATGAGCTGCGGCTCAAACGCAATGTCCATGCCACTCTGCCGACACTCTCTCGTGCTCTCCAGCAACTCGGTATCACTCGCAAGGCTGTCTCCGCCCGTGCCTACGAGCGAAACGAGTTGTCCAGGGCACTCTACATGAACAAAATTGGTGAGGAAGCTCCCGACCTGAATATGTTGGTGTTTGTGGATGAGGCAGCGAGGGATGAACGTACCATATCGAGGAGATGTGGGCGCTCAGGGAGGGGCACTCGCTGTGCCGTTCAGAGGCGGTTTGTCAGGGGAACACGATACTCAATCATTCCGGCTATCACCCTTGATGGAATTATCGCATATGACATTGTGGAGGGCGCTGTTGATACGGAGAGATTCCTCAAGTTTCTCAAGGAACAAGTGGTACGTCTCACGTATATTCCTGGTTTCATTGATAGAAAAGCTAGCAACAGATGCCGTTTACCAACCCGTATCCTGGCCCGCGCAGCGTACTCGTAATGGATAATTGCCGTATCCACCACGGTGAAGAGGTTCGCCATTTGGTTGAAGACGATCATTGTAAGTCTTCCAGCGTGTTTACAATATCTCAACTAATGACTTGGTAGTGTGCAGGCTCGTTTATCTCCCGCCATACAGCCCGGACTACAACCCAATCGAGCAAGCGTTTTCCGCCGTCAAAGCGTACTTGCGACGCCACTACCACGACACCTCGTTGATGTCTATCGTTCATGCGTGCCAGAGTATCACGCCTGACAAGGCGGAAGGCTACTTCAAGGCTGCTGGGTATATTGTGTAGTATCTTAGCTGTGTCCATCGTATCGTCGTGTATCTCACCCTGTACACTCGCTGTGTACACAAATTTTTTATGCATCTTTGACACTGAGCCTGTGAGTGTGAACAGGAAAGTTCAACAACGCGACATTTGAAAATTTGAAAACTACGACGTGAAAAACTACGACATGAGACGAATGTAAGTATCTCTAATTCCCTGCAACTTCTGAGCGAGCATTGTCATCATAGGCTCCTCGTTTCGGCGCATGTAAATCCTGAATTTCTGAGGTTGTGGTATTACTTCGCTTGCGTTTCGCCTCAGGTCCGTTCCACCATGCAGTACTACCTTTTTTCAGGCGGATTGCATCGCCCGTTGAGATACCAAGACCGGCTAAAAGTTGGTTGTCGATGTCAGGGAGAATATCTGGCCCGATTCCGTTCATTTTGAGAGCAGACTTGTACGAGAGAGCATTGCGCACACCCAGGTGGGACTCGGCATACTGAAGGTAGCGTGACAATTGACTGGGAGATGGGATTGGGGGCGACGATGGAGTATTCCCACTCTCCACCACATGACGCCGAGTGGGAGTCTGTGGGGCTGAGGGGATACATGTGATTGACCCAGAGGGAGCGGCGGTTGGAGAGCGGAGAATACTGGAGTCGAGTTGAGCAAGCGTGCGTATCAAAATAGCGGAAGCGAGCGTGTTCAGGTCTGCTGTAGGAGGGGGGGGCGGGGCTGCTTGAGTAGAGGTCTTGCGCGCATGGTGGAGAACTGGAGCCTTGTTCGCCATGTTGAACGACTCGATATTTGGTGGAACGGCTATTGTGGCCTTGCCATCCTCCTAGAGACATAATTACCGACCACATTACATAGATGTATCATCCCCGAAAACGCACCAGTGCAAGGCACCAGTCACGGACCATGGCGGGTGTCAGGGGAATTGGACCAAGGGGTCCGACATAAGTCATTCCTTCATCGTATTCGTTCTTGTACACCTTTTGCAGTTTCAACCGCCACCGTGCAAGGCGGTTATCGAGATCCGCTTTTTTAGTATGACGAGGAGTTCCCTGTAGCCGGAAAAATGAGCTATGTTCAATGAATCTGTAAAATACGTACGCCAGCGCTGCCGGAGTCAGAGTCGTCCTCGGAACTCCCTGACCCTTTGGACTTCGAGACTCGAGCAAGCTTATCGACATGTCGCATATCCACAAAGACCTTCACCACAGGTGGGGTTTCTTCAGCTATTTTCTTCACCATCTCCCTGTAATCAGCAATATCGTCAACATCAATTGCGTCGGAGACCCGCTGCCTTCCGGGACAGTTAGTAGTGGAAACACGAAAGAGAACGTACGTACCCCTTTGCTTTGGGTGGAATATACTTTATCGGGAACATCTGTAAAAAAGGAAATCTGCTGTAGTGCGTAGCCGAGTTACATAGTCTTAAATACACGCTGTCGTAAACTGTCGTAACTACGATGCTGTGATTTGCTACCGTATACTACATTGTCTACTGAGTGCCCTACTGTATACTATGTTGTCTACGGAGTGCCCTGGACTTTCCTAACGAGCTACTGTAGTTTACTGACTCAAGTTGGGGATCCATATACATCAGCAAAACAGTTTGTGACTGTGCAGTGCTGTACAGCCACCACAGAGTCCCACAGTGTGACAGGAAGGTCCCCCTCTGTACAGTGCTGCACAGTGGCTGCCAACTCATTTAGTACTACATTTCAGACCTCAAATGTATTTTAGTATGAATGTACATGTCCTAAATACATAGTTACATATGTTGGAAGTGCAGAAAACAGTGTATTTTGAGCAGTATTTGCTCTGGAAAGTTGAACTGTGACACTGTAGTGACTGTGACGCTGTGCCAAAAAGACTGTTTTGCTGATGTAGTAAATTTCTACAGACCAGCTTACTTAGTACATTGCCTATTCAAAATTGAAAAGCACCATGCACCGTGCATTGTTTCGCATTACATTATAAATTGTAGTGGGTTGTCGCACATCACATTGCTAATGCGTCGAATCGTACATAGTCTAAACGATTTGGCACTGCAAGTGCGTACTAGCTCATCCTGCCAACATTACATAATGCGAGTGTGCCTTCGATTCATGCCAAGTCCCGTCCCCGCTAAAACAATGTCACAGTCACGGTCACATGAGTGACAAGTTGTCAACCTTACTGTCAACCGTTCTTCGCTTCCCCCCACCTCTTTCCTCAACCACGGACTTCCTGTTCTCTGTGCCCACGGCCACTTCAGGACCATACGCATCAAAGATGGGCCCAAAGCTAGCCACTACAGAGTGTAAATGTGAGTAGTTGTCTGTTCGAGTCTGCTAGTACTGATTGTCGTACTCCGAGCCTGTCGTCACTCCCCTTGACCATGTTCACCCAGCTTCTGTGCGCTGTTTCTTTCCTCCGTGTCTGAGACTTTGTTGACGCACTTCCACTAGCACCGTTGTTCTTACTTTTCCTCTTGTTTCTCTGCACTCACCATTAGTGCCCTGACTGACCCTATGACTGGTCAGTGGATGTTGCTAACTCCCTCGAATTTGCCTCTCGTGTTGCTGCCAAGGATTGAAGTGGGGCCGGATGACCATACCTCAAAGTACTGGGAAGAATCCAAGAAGTCCTTTTTCGAAATTGGCTGGTTGAAACAGAGAGACGAGTGAGTGCCGTCGTTATTTCTTGGTCACTATGAACAGTCATGCTAGGTGGTCTGAGGATTTTCTTGATGGTCAAACCTCGTGCTGGCTCTGAGAACTTCAGCAAGTATGTGGTTACGAATGTCAGGAATGAAAGGTACTTTTTTTCTTTTTATTTTTCCATAAGCCCATCAAACGGCGACCCTAACAACCATTTTACCCGATTTATTGTATTGTAGCAATGTTCACAATGTCTACACTACCAGCTCAACATTCAGCATCGGAGCTGCGACTTCTTCCTCGAACATAGTGACGGGTACGACTGTCTGGTGTTTGTGGTATCAGCTTCGACTTCTCCATCGACGTACTTTCGACACCCCGCACGCATCCTTGAGCTTACCACCCCTCAAACCAGCACGTGTGTTTATCGAGGAAGAACTCATCTCGCTGACGCCTCCTTTCCCTGCCCCAACCCCTGCAGTAATTCATCGCCGACGCCCACGCGTGATATTTCCTGCCCCACTGCTATGTGTAGCTTGTCCATACACACAATATTTGAGCTGTACAGATTGTATTCGTTACCGTGAATTAAATTTTATGCCTACACCGCCTACTGCTTGCTATATAGTGTGACAAAAGAAATGGCGAAACATATTTGGCTTGCTATATAGTACAATGTAGTGTGGTGGTGTGTGTGCAGGCTGCTATGTAGTACTACATAAGGGAGGGAAGACTACAGTTACTACAAATGCAATGTTGGCTACATAGTGCTACATAGCACTTCCTTTTTTTCCTGATGAAGTGCCTCTTCTCGGTCACTGTGTAGCCATCCAGGCCATGCTTGCGGAGTATCGCCTGCAGAAATTCGGTGTAGTTGGAGTCGTCAAGAGCGAATAGAAGTTCTTTCATCTTCGTAGATTTTTCTTCCTTCGAAGATTTCTTCCCCTTCAACGATACTTTTTTGACCTTGGAATAGACTGTCAGTGAGACAGAGAAGGATTGTAGCAGAACATCGTCCTCCGGAGGTGGGGACGACATGGTGGCTGCAGAAGGCAGTAGCGCGATTACAAGTAATTCCTAATTCTGTCTAGGGCTACTTCCGGGGTCCCTCTCGGCAAAGCGCGACGCGCGACTTTTGATTTTTGGCTTTTCCACGAACATTTGAAAACCGCTGTAAGCGAAATAGAAACCGCATGTGGGGGTGCTACGTCGCGGATGACGCTATTCTCGATTTGCATCCGTAACACCACATTCTCATTTATCCGAAATATTCTAATCGCATTTATTATCATCGCATCTCAGCAACGGCCAACCCAGCAAATGTGTAAGCCAATCATCACCACCAAAACCTGAACCATGCAATGTTTCGTCTATTGTTAGGGTTGTGACCGATTATAATGCTCTTCAATAAGTACAGCTTTGGGGTACTCCATCATTCCCCACATCGTCGGCGGTATCCTCTGTATAATTAGCTGCTTCGATTCACCTCCATCGAAGGTACTAATCGTCGCTGGTAAGACAGTCAGAAGGCAAACCGGGTAGTCGTATGTATGCCTTACTCCGAAGATTCCCTACGCAGAAACAAGTCTATTGCTCCCGAAAATGCGGCAAACGCCAGCCCACCACCAAATGCGGCCTTGGGCCCCGAATGGCGAGCAAGGACACCGCCTGCGACAAAGCCCGCGGCAACGGGGTTGACCATGTCATTTTTGGCTCGGTACTGGAATCGTTTCAGCACAGAATGGGACGCCAAAAAATGAGACTTACCGCCTCGATGACACACTCTATACCCGCAAATAGTGCACCCACTTTACCAAAGCCTTTACCCGTCCTCCACATTCCCCTGCCCATCTCTTTAAATACTTCGCGTGCTTTCTGGGTATTAGTCATTCCGACCTGTGTTTGTTGCCGTAGGTATGGATCCTCGTATGCGAACGAAGAGGACATGAGGGAAAAGAAAGCACCGATGCCTAGACCTGTGGGGAGACGTCTGGTCCTGAACCTAGGAAAAAGTCTGTTGGTCCTCTGGTGACGCGACTTACCACCTACTCCGGCCATGACGGTTTTAGCAACGCAGGATTCCATCCCCATGACCATCCATTGCTGGTATTTTTTGGCTTGCATAAACTGTTCCCGGTCGTCCTCTTTGAGTCCTGGTGGAAGAGGTTCTCTCCCAGCTGGATAGAGAGGCGCTACTAGTAGATGCATTGGGTGCATGGTTAGTGCGCACGACCCCTTGAGCGACGCGACACTAGTTGGCCAGTCCTGCTGAGCACTGAGCAGTGGTAAACGGAAAAAGCAGGAGTACTGTGTTTTCTGAGGCGGTGTCCGCTCCTGCCAAAAGCGGTTACCACATCGACCCACTCAAACGTGTGGTGCGCTCGTCTGCAACCACCAGCAATGAGCAGCCTGGCACCATTCCTGGACGATACTGACCCTGGTGACCCAGAACTTCCACCAGGATTACCTCCAACTTGTGAGTCTTCACCGTTTGCAGGCACCCCGTGCTTAGCCCTGCCACAGATAAATTCGAGGGCCCCTGGTTTACGACACAGTTGTTACTTGCATCATCGATCGGATTGGTTTCATTTTTGGTGTTCTCGTATTGTCGCTCACGATGGCCATTGGTCTTCGCCTCACGCACGAAGCTAAAAGGTCAGTGCCACTGAAGTAAATGCTCGAAAATGTTGTCACGTTCATCGCGATCATAGGCTTCTCTCCTCACGAAGCTCATTCACAATCCGCCTTCTTTGGTTGGATTTTACCGACCCTTAGAACATCCGAGTTTACAATTCTCCAGATTGTTGGATTGGACGCAGCGGTGGTAAGTTGCGCGTAAACGACTCTACTGCAGCGGTTCTTCACCACACGACAGCTACTCGGTTTTTACAAAACTTCATTTTACCTGTTCTCTGTATGCTCCATATTCGCGGCGGTCATCTTAATGCCCATCAACTGGAAGGTATGACTTGGCAGTCACTGAGAGTTATGCGGAGCTCATATTTCCAAGAACAACGCAGGGATTGGTGGTGGTGCAGACGACGATGATAACGATTGGCCGCAATGGATCACTCCAACACCCGATGATCCGTCACTCCCTGGCCGCGACTGGCTCGACCTCATTAGCGACGCGAATTCATACCTCACAGTTCATTTCCTTTTCACGTATCTCTTCACTATCCTCGCTCTCTATTTCCTCTACAGAAATTACCGACGTTTCATACGCGCCCGTCAGCTCTTCTCGCTAGAGCTAGTCCATTCGATACCGGGGCGGACGGTCATGGTCAGCTCGTTACCGGTTCACCTACGCTCGGAGCGCGCTCTCGCGGAGTACTTCGAGAACATGGGGTTAAGTGTGGAGAGCGTTTCCGTCTGCAGAGAAGTGACAACGTTGAAGACTTTGCTGGACCAGCGGACGAAGGCGTTGTTGGAACTGGAGAGCGGCTGGACAAATTATGTCGGTAACCCAAGTGCCGTGGAGTCGTATGATCCTTCGGAGAATGTCATTTCTCAAGTCGACCCATCGGGCTTGGAAAGTCAACCCGCCAGATTGGTTGTCCCTCATCGGAAACGTCCTACCATTCGTCCTGGCTGGTTCGCTGCCAAGGTTGATGCGTTGGAATATCTTGAAGCCAAGTTCAAGGAAGCAGATGAGAAGGTGAGAAAATGGAGACGAGTCGGAAATTTCAAGGCCACACACGTTGCGTTCGTGACCTTTGAAAAAATGTCCAGTGCGGTAAGGTGCATCGACGTATCCTGGCGTCGATACACTGACCAAGTCTTTGTAGCAAATAGCAGTCCAGACAGCACATGCTCCGGACCCATGGCAAATTAAGACCCGTCAAGCACCAGAACCAAGGGATATCGTATGGGATAATATCGGTAATACCCCAGGTGCCCTATTTGCACGGGACCTGTTGGTTCTTGGCGCAGTCGGGCTACTACTTTTCTTCTGGATTCTTCCAATCACTGCGTTAGCGAGTTTGTTGAGCTATAAGGAGATCAAGAAAGTTATGCCATGGCTTGGACAGCTTATCGACACCAACGACAAGATTCGAGCTATCGTCCAAAACTCCCTGCCGTCAGTCGCTATAGTCACTCTGAATGCTCTGTTGCCGTTTATCTTGGAGGGTATGATCACTTTCCATCACAGTGTCATGTTCTTGGGGATGACCGACCGCCTTAGGTTTGACTTATGCTCAAGGTTACAAGGCACGTAGTATGATCGAGTATTCGCTATTGCGCAAGCGAGTCTTTCGTCTTTCATCTCAGGATAGTTCTCATTCATATCCGCTTCAGATATTTCTTGTTCCTTCTTGTGAACGTTGTCTTCATCTTCCTGTTGGCTAGTACGTACTGGCAACTGGTTCGAGATTTAGCAAATTCGCCTGCAAAGATTCCCGAGAAGCTAGCGGAAGCTCTTCAGAAGGGCCGAGCGAAGTAAGTGGATTCATGCGCTACTAACTTTTATCATCTAACGCCAATAATGTAGACACTTCTTCTTATCCTACGTGATCCTTCAAGGTAAGGCATTGGATGGCAGCGCGAGATCGTCGCTTGACATTGGACAGGTTTTGGTATCATGCCTTTACAGTTGCTGAACCTCGGAGTAATCATACCTCGCATGGTTTTACGGGTCTTTGACACTAGAACCCCCCGAGGCACGTTTTCTTTGATTCCATCCGCTGTTTGGCTGATCGATGTCAGATTTTGCCGAGTTGAACGCCCCACCAATGATTAACTACGGTGTCGTATACCCACAAGCCATCCTCATCTTCGTCATCACGATCCTATACAGCGTGGTTCAGCCTCTCATCGTGATCTTCGGTGCCATCTACTTCGGGGTGGGATACCTAGTCTACAAGTACAAGCTCTTGTTTGGTACGTGGATGTACACCCCACCAACAGCCACAAATGAACCGTCTCCGCAGTTTTTTTCAAGCCATACGAGTCACAGGGTCAAGCGTGGCCAATTACCTTCGTTCGTCTCATATGGGGCATCGTCATCTTTCAAGTCTTTATGATTGGTATCCTCACCTTGCGACAATGCTACATTATGACGTCCCTTCTGGTACCGTTGGTGGTTGGTACAATAGCGTGGTCCTGGTACATCCATAGCGCAATGCGTCCACTAAGCCACGCAGTCTCTTTGACTTCTGTGTGTGAGGTGGAGAGAGGAGAGGAAACTACTGTAACCAGGCTTAGGGAAGAGGAACCAGTGTCATGGTCTCAGAGGTAATGATTGTATTCCCCTCAACTCCACATGCTCACATGTCTGTTTTAGCAATTTGAGTCGAAGAAGATACGCCCAGAATGATGACACCCTTTACGTCGCTCCCGAAGACGAAAGGACGGACTATGTAAGCGTGTCAGTTCACTTCGTCGAAGCTGAGATGTGAATACGAACTTGCAGTCCCAACCACCGATGGCCAATTGGTATTATGGTGTACTCAAGTATGCTGCGAAGATATCGTTGGTGTATAGTTCGCTGACGACCTTCTAGCACTGGAAAACGTCGTTACGGGCACCCTGCACTGACTGGGGTCTTGCCCGAGCCCTGGCTTCCTTTGAAGAAAGGGCAAATTCTTATGAATGGCGTACGCAATGGGAACTCCAGGGTCGTGACCGACTCGACACAGGGCATCGTGCTTAGTCTTCGCAACCGCTACAGCGCGCTGAGAAACAAAATTCGGTCTTCTCGTCGGTTGCACGATAGTACTGACGGTGAGAATGCCGAGGTCGGTTCACCCGTTGAGGAGCGTAGCCACGGCTTTGAAAATAGTACAACGAACCCTTGGGCGGGTGCACGTGGTTCGCGCGCGCAGTCAACCCTCAGTCATCGTCTGAGCTTTGATCCAGGTTCTGGGGTTATCATGCTACCGGAAGATGACGATTGGCTGGCGGAGGAGGACGATTCCTCCGGCGAAGACTACAGTAATACTAGCCCGCCTTCGGGGGACGGTCAAGGTAACCTATCGCAGGAGGACCTTGGTATGTCCGATGATCATGTTTCTTCTACTCCGATGACTCCGTCGCCGAAACGTCGTCATGCAACTTATTATCACCATCCTGGGCGTCGCCGAGCGACTGTGCCCGGAGCCTTTCCATAGTTGCCTCTAGCTTACGTCCCTTGTTATAGTTTTACCGTATGCTTTTTTTCTATTTACCCAAGGAGCGCGTGGAATGTGGGTTGTCGATCGACGCGTATATAAAAGGAATCGTACCAAGTAGGACTGTGTCCGTCTCTTAAGCACACGCATGTCTCGGTCTTCTTCGCATTCTCGGAACAATTTGCCATCGACGTCTGCTCGCGTTCGCATTGGCAACGAAATATCTGAGCGCGAACATGACAGGGAGGGTCTTGTTTCCTCCAGTCTAAGTCTGCTGTCCGCTCGCAGGCCGTCGTGGGCACCAGCCCCATACGACAATCACAATTCTCAAGACAGGATCATAGCAGGTCTCGCCTCTTACCGTGATGTGCCGACATTCAATGTCCCCAACCAAGCCGACAACTCTTCTCCCGAGATCGATGGAGGCAACTTCCGCAGGAATTTGCATATTGACATGAAGGACCTCGTCGGGGATGCAGTGGGAAATGTGAGTTATGTCGCGTGCGCCGACAGCCAGTTCAACATGCAATATTGCAGATGAGTATCAGCCCAGTCGGCCGTGATATTGTCCTGGCTGCGTAAGCCGTTCTGTTCGGGCATTGCTGTTCCTTTGTGCACACTCTTCCTATATAGCCGTCAAGGACTGTTTATCATCGACCTAGAAGCTCCCCTGGAAGTACCACGATTTCTACCTCAAGGCGGCACCTGGGAAGTCGCAGACGTTCAGTGGAACCCACACCACCTCCGTGCGGAATATATCGTATCAACGTCGTCAGAAAAGCTGTAATCTATTCCTTTAGTTCTTCACTCTATCGCTCATTGTATCCTCAAGTCTTATATGGAACCTCTCGATGCCGGGAAATATGTCAATAGAACACGTTCTGCGTTCGCATTATCGTGCTATAACAGACATCAACTGGCATACTTCCGAGCCTCACCTCGTGTCCAGCGTTGGGATTGACTCTTGGATATGGACATGGGATCTACGAGAAACTCGGAAGCCTGTCTTAGGTGCGTCGTATGCTAAAGTTGTTTCCACCCACTCATGTCCCTCGCAACAGGCCTCTGTGCGTTTAACGGTGAGTTGCCGCTGCCCGAGACAAGATGTTGTCTGAAACTCGGGCTCTCATGTAGCCGGTGGTACTCAAGTAAAGTGGAACCGCCAGGATGCAAACGTGCTGGCATCATCGCACATGGACGAAGTTCTCATATGGGATCGCCGGGTTCGTATTTCTGTACGTTCCAAATGCGCCGTCGTGTTTTGATTGTCTGGTAGAAAGGTTCTCTCCCCACTGCTCGGATAAGGGCCCACAGTGCGAAAATATACGGCATCGACTGGGCCCACGCTCGTGTCAGTGACATTGTCACCTGTTCTCTCGACAAATCAATCAAGGTGTGGAATGTCAAAGAAGCGATATCCACAGAAGAAACGGCTCACCCGCAGCCATTGACTACGATTACAACTCGTTATCCCGTTTGGCGCGCGAGGGACCTACCGTTTGGTAGAGGCGTGTTGAGCTTACCACAACGAGGAGAGACGATTCTGGAAATGTGGGCCGAGCGCAATCCGCTGACACCCGCAGAAGTGTTCGCTGGACATGAGGACGTTGTGAAAGAATTTGTTTGGCGAAGAGGCAGCACGAGTGCGTCAAAGGTGACCTAGCTCTTCTCTTATGTACTGAATACCGTCTTGGAAGGTGGGGAGTATCAGCTTATCACCTGGTCAAAGGACCGGACCCTTCGCTTCTGGCACGTGGGGCCTGATATTATGGAGGTAACCGTGTCTTTCGTACTTGCAAGTCGCGTTTGCTGACAAGGTCTACAGAAATTTGGTTGGAAGGCCGGAACTGCCGTCACGGAAGCCCAACCTCAAAATCTCTTTGATCAACGTCAGTCGTTCCGGCATCCTCCGCAGAGTTTGGAGCATGTCCCTACGCTCTCAGCGCCCATCGGTTCCCGCAGTATATTGGCCGAAGTTCGCGCAGGTCCTCCAAAACCACCGCACAAGCCGACAAATCCGGTCCTACAGCCTCATCATGGCTCGGCAGCCCGAGGTAAAGGTATCTTGCTTCTTGAACCTGGGGCAGCTGCATCTTCTCCACGTGGTCATACAGTTCAGCCTATCTACAGCCAGACTCACCGCCCGGTTCCGATCCCAACAACTGCGAAGATTACGCGAGGAAAGGCGATGGGTGGCAGATCAGCCAAGGTGGACCCCATTGTTTGGCTATCAAGTGTGAAAGTTGAGAATCGAAGGGATGAGAGCCCTAGTAGCCGTGTCAGCTCTGCCTCCACCGCCTCGCCCCAAAGAGAGAATAGCTCGGCTGCGCGCAACGGGAAGCGTAAAAGAAGCCTCAGTAAATTGAGAGAGAACAAGGATGGCGACGGGGAGCAAAGTCTCTGGCCCGAGTAGGTATTTCTATGTTTACTGAATGTGCGTCGCGCTAACGGGTTCGAAGGATCACTTCCGTTCTTACCAAACTAGCCTCCTCTAACAAGATTCGCTTAGAAAAGGTCTGCGGAAGATACCCTACTTGGTGTTGATAGTTGACTTTCCTTAGAACGACCTAAGCAAAAGGCGGACGTGCACAATTGGGCTGCATGGACCTTGGGGTGAATCGTCCTCAGTGTTTGTTCGGGTCTCGTTCCGTTTTCCCAAGGGCTACCCTCATGCTCCACACCCTGAGGGCACACCCGAGGTCGAACTTGAACGAACGCCGTTGATATCCCGCCGGACCCGGGCTATCATGCGCAAGAAGTTACGTGCTCTCCGCGAACGCCACCGACCTTGTCTGGAAGCATGTTTACGCTTTCTCTTATTCGGAGACGAGGACGGTCAAGTCAGTGAGTCGGTCAGTTCGGAGTCTTCTTCAGAAGACGAGGATCCCGGACAACTTGCGCCTAAGCAAAGAACACTCGCGGCGGCCCTCTTAAGGAATAACAAGAAGAGTTTGACAGAGCCTCGCACATCTCAGGGAGTATTCGGTCCAAATGGTATTTTATGGCGTCCTCCTGGCCTTGAAAGTCAGCTAAGCTACGTTGCAGGTGAACTAGTGTGTTTTTTCTGGTCACCGCGCCGAGGGCCCCGCAATTCGGAGGCTGCGTCCTCAACAAATAATTCCTTGTCTCCCCCGCCATTTCGACCCCCATTTCAGCCCCCTTCCTTACTTTCGGACGCCGTTCGTCGCCTCGCATTCGCCGCTGTCGACCAACAAGTCGACCGGGCAGACTTCCGGCGCTCGGATGAAAGCGACTCTACAGTGCGCATAATGACGAATCTTCTCACCTTTTCGGCGCAGAAATCTAGGCGTAATTCAGATAGCCATCCGGCTAATGATGGCCCCTCGCATTGTACAGCACCAGTCAAGCCTGCTTGCCGCACCACCGTGTATATCAGGCTTCCTGACGACCTCAACCTCTTTCGACGAAAGGTAGCTTCTGAGTATATTTTTGACGCGGCCACTCTTCCTAGCATATGTGCTACGAATGCCCGTATTGCCCGTGAACACGGTCAATTTAGTCACGAACGGGTATTCAGAACTCTTGAGAGTCTGTTCCCACCTCGTGAGGCGGCCGCTTCATTCAATATCTTCACTGTCGCCGGCCTACACATAATCGAACAACTGTAAGTTGACGGACCGCTTGCTCCCTGCATTTTCATTCAGCTAAGATATCGACATAGACATAAGCAGTTTTGTGTCAACTATGACATACAGATGTTGGCGATGATAGCTGTCGTAATCTTAAAGGCCTACGCACGAGTCTCTATACCAAGTGCGGTAATCTCCATTGTGGATTGTGTTCACATCCTAACGAAAGCTGTAGTTATCCGGCCACCGTCTCCAAAGGAGCCCCCTTCTGCCGTCTCAAAGACGGACGACGATTACTTTAGTGCACCGGTGGCTAAGGACCCGCGAGCAGGTGTACTGTCACCCGGTTGGCCGCGTCTTTCGTCTGTTTCGCCAACGGGACCTAGCGTCCCGGCCGCATCATTGTTGTCCACCTCGACTTCATCTCGTGGATCGTGGTCTAGTTTATTCAACCCTGGTTCGGTGAGGCAATTGATGTCCGGTGTTCCGGAATCCGTTACTACTCCTCTTGACACCATGTCACCGAGAGCCCCGCCAGTTCCGATCCCTATCGGCGATATCATACCTCGCCTGCCCCATCCTGATTCGCCACGACGAAAAGCACTTGGCAAGGATGCTTCGCCCTCATTGACTGCGCCTTTATCGAAATCTTGGTCAGAGGCGCCCGTGATACCTCTCGCGCGTCCCTCGCTCTCGCAATCCTCCAGTCAGGGACGTCGACCGACTTTTCCGCAAGTTACCAATCTCAAACAGACAGCATCGCAGAAGAAGTTGGTCATTTTCGACAAGGACCCAGAGAGCAAGGTGTCTGCAAGGTGCGCGTGTGGACTCGTGTCTCGTAGAAATTTTTGTCTGACAGTACATCATCGCTCGCAGCGGAAACGTTTGCGCAGCGTTCTTGCAACCTGACAGGCTTGCGCGATTAGCATGCCATGTCATATCGTACGCAGAAGTCTTGCTCAAGTGGAAGTTGGATTTTAAAAGACTGGAGCTCCTGAATGCGGTAAAAACGTCAGAATTCGTGAAGACCCCACCTGTGTCGCAGCAAGAATTTGGTTTCGGTACGTCTCTCCACGTATCTTACGTAGAATGGTAATCACCACCTGATCTTATCGTCTGCTAAGACATTCAGCCGACGTGCAAGCGATGCGGTCAGAAACAGACAACAAACGCAGAAACGTGTTCGGTCTGTGGTGCACGGCCCGGGAAGCCATCGTGTTCGATTTGTCGACTTCCAGTTAAAGGTACGTACCGTTGCGACTTGTCCATCTCATTGCTACAGCGAGGAACCTAAATAATGATGCGTTGCGCATGAACAGGACTTTCAATATGGTGTGGACAGTGTCTACATATCTCTCACGTCAAGTGCTGGCGTGACACCCAGTCTGACGTTTGCGGGTCTGGTTGCGGTTGTCCATGCAGTGGCCCCCGCAAACCTTCTTCCAGACGAGATTCGCACACACACTCGCCTTCACCGTTAGTGGTTTAATACAATTACCCTCGGTGTATGCATAGCGTTGGACACCACATGATCGAGTTGTGATGCCTTTCTCAGTGAAAGGGCAGGTACGCCGGCGAGAAAACGTCGGCGTACAATTACATATACAACTTGACACCGCAGGTGGCAGCCCAGGACGGATTAGCACGCCTGTCAAACGTCGACATCCTCCGCAGACTAGCCAAGCCGGAAATCCAGGGAGATGCAAGCTGCGAAGTGATTGATGCAGCGTATTATACAAGCGATGTCTATGCTTACTGTAAACTCGATCTAAGTAGGAAAGCAGTCCGATTTCCTCCGGGAATAATGCTGGCGTAATACGAATTAATTGGTCAAATGTGCGTCCCGTGACGACAAGTGTTGCATCAAGAGTTCGTAGCTGTGGGTCTCAAAGGATGAGCGAAGACGGCGACAACGGCCAAGGGCTGATACTCACGTTAACAGGGTAACCGCACTATTAGGTACGGTCCGAAACAAGTTGACAGAGAGCCCCTTGTACAATCCGGACCAGCCCTCTTTCTGAATGATCTTGCGAGTGATATAAATAATGCCGCGGCGGGTGTGCGTCTTGATCATACCGTCCGAAGACATGTCCTCGGCGATGGGAAGACGAAGGGTTTGCAATCGGGTTCTGATGACTTCATGGGGGTATGTGGTGACGGATGCCGTCATTTTGGCTATGGCGGAACAAAGAAGGATCGTGTGACTGTGCAAGGGGCCATCGGAGTCGCCCTCTAGGAGGAGGAAGGGTATGAGCTGTGTCGATACCTGTCTGGATGTATATGTACTTACGTGCCCATAATTTGAGTTGTTCGTACAGTGGAAATTGCACAGCGACATGGAGGATTCCGAATAAGCTGGGTAACAATCCGCGATAAAAAGCGCGAATGCCTTCCGTTTCGTATATTGTCCAAGCAGCGTCGAAGGTGTGTCTGTATCTAACTTCTCTTCGCGATTGGGTCTAATGAGGGATAAAAGTTCGTCGTACATCGCTCCGTGGATAGACCACGTACCATGAAGCGGGTTTTGATGACCCAGAGAGGCATCGTACATGTCGTACTGACTGCTCCGGCCACCATGGCGGAGAGTAGATGAAGGGTCCAGGGATGGTCACGCATGACGGGTTGATAGCCTTTCGGCTGTGCAGCAGGGTATATGCGCCTCAGTTTCTGACTGTCACCCAGGGGCTGTTCTCCGAAGCGGGTCTTGATGCCGTCGTAAACTGCAAAGTAGATTGCCCAAGTGGGGAGGTAGCCCAGGATGGTTGGACCGAGACCGCGGTACAGCCCTCGAATGCCATCGTATCGCAGTGTGTTCTTGAGAATGTCTGGACGGGCGGCGCGTCAGGAAAAGAATCGGGAGGGTGAGGGGGTGATTCCACAGGACACGGACCACGAACGCCTTGATAGTTCTCATGACCTGGTACTGCTTGCTGAGCCTGTAACTTTGTCTTGACGACGTCGAGTGGACAGGTAGCGATACTAGCAACGAGTCCGCCTCCAGCACCGGCTGCATGGTGATGAATGACGATATCAATACGAGCGATATAATAAGAAGACGGTCGAAGTCGTTATCTTCGCAGGGCACGAGCGCCGAGGAAGCAGTCGCACCCACCTATGACGCTGTTCGCAAGCCATTTCTTCTTCTTGCCCGACTGCTGCATCGCTCTTCCCCGCAGAGGGGGGCCAGGCGGGGGTGGAGGGGGGGACGACTTTGTCTCGTCATTTAATTATTTTTATTTTTAATTATTATTTCACATGCACAACCCGGCTCTTGCCGATCGACGCAGATCTCTCCCCCAAGTAAATGTCCTCGGCGACGAGACGGCTGCAGGCAGTCCAAAATGCTCTGACAGCTATCCAGGCAGGCAGTTCTGTGGATGGCACTGATTTCTTGGTTTTGCCAGATGGAAAGCGAGTCGAGATGCTTGGAGGATCTGGGACATCGGACCAGCACGTTCATGTGGACGGAAAACCGGTCTGCGTCCTTTGTTTCTCCGGTCGTGCTGCAGCACTTATCCTATCGGGACTTGGCACGCCCCACGAGCACACCGCGAACCATATACCGGAGTATCCCGTGCTTGAGGTCCATGTCACGAGGACATCCGACATCAGCCTGCCAGACTTGTGGGCTGTCATTTACGCTCTGTTCACCAAATATCACGAACAAGAGACGATCCCCATCGTTCTGTCGGCCTATATCACAAATGCTGCAGACTTGCGCTCCTACATTCTCTGCTCAGGGCTCGGCCGTGTCTCACCCAGCCGAGATATATCGCAGGAATACTTGTTACTAATGCGGGCCACGTTCTGGCAGGGAGCTGGGCAATTGGGATATCACGAGCGTGGTTGGCTGCCACCTTCGCATTCATCCCGTTATGCGCTGTCGCCCTTCCCTTCCGTTCAGTCGTTCACGCGAACGCCACTTGTCATAGCCGCACACCCACTTCGCCCCCCAAAGCCAAAGCAAGGTGAGGTACTCTATAAAAGATACTGTCCCACCATCGGACAGATGTTAGACTTTACCTACTTTGATCTCGGTTCCGGGGAGGGTGTCAGTGCGCACCTGGAGGCTTTCCACAGGTGGCACAACGACGACCGTGTCAATAAAGGCTGGAGCGAATCGGGATCTCTCCAGAAACACTTGGAATACGTGAAAGGTGTTCTGGATAATCCAGCAATCTTACCTGTCATGATGAGCTGGGACGGGGACTTGATGGGATACGTAGAGATTGTATGGCTGAAGGTGTGTCGTCGACTCTGTCTATGTGCCATTGCACGATTTTTATTACAGAACAGGAGAACCACATCGCTACCTACATTCCCAACGGGGCAAAAGATTGGGACAGAGGTATGCATGTCCTGGTTGGGGAAGAGAAGTACAGGGGCTCAGACAGAGGTCTAGTTCTACCATCCATGCAGGCGCCGGTCCGTGATTCTAATGTAACTGCACAGCTCAAGCATGGCTTAGATCTATCTTCCACTATTGTTTCCTCGCTGATCCGAGGACGGAACGCGCGATTGGTGAACCTAGAGCTGACAATGCCTCGATAATCAAGGTTTCCCTTGACGCTTCGATGCATATTGAAACGGTATGGCTCCGACAGTAAATCACAGCCACACTCAATGGACTACCGCGCAGATATTCGACTTCCCGTATAAGCGTTCTGTGATGACTTGTGTACCTCGAGAACGTTTCTTCAAGATGGATGTCCTGTGATGTGTTTCATCGGTTGAGAAGTTGAGAGTGACTCGCCGTCGAGTTGTCTTACACAAGTGCGAGTCTGCGCGTGACGCGCCATGTAGCGTTGGTAACTTACACTCTTCGAGTACCGTCACGTGAGATGCATATGAGGTCACGTGTCTCCATCGACTCCAATATGCACTGCGGGCGTTTACAACAACGTTCCCCAACAAAGTGATCACAAGGGATCAATCAATGTCTAGTTGCCCTCATCATAACGAATTAGAAAGGCTTCAACCACCAAAGCTGAGCCAGTCTGTACATCGGGAAGAATGTACGCAGTGTTTCGATAATCAGGTTAGTGCGGTGGTACGCTCTTGTCGATCGGCTCCGCCCATGTTTTCGTAGGACGGAGATGTGGGCGTGGACGTTTGTTTGCAATGCTTCAATGGAGCATGTCGTGATCCAGTCAGACACCACGCTTCAACCCATGTTTCGCGATCGGGCCATTCGTTCACCTTGAACATAAAACGCACGCCTAAATCGAAACCCCCTAGCCGTGTAAGCTCCTTTCCGGGCCCTGAGATTATTTGGTGGTGGTTGATCTTGAGCGCAACGTAGGGCGATCAGGAGCCCCCTGCCAAGATGACAAAGTTGGCTATCGTGCAGGAACGCGAGGAAGATAAATGGGAGCACCACACCTCACTCAAATGCTGGAAATGCGATCCTGTGGAGGGGAAAGAGATGTTGGCTAATGCTGACACAGTAAGTTGGTATACTTTGTGTGTATTCCGGAGTCTTTAAATTTTTGCAGGCGAAACGGTTGACAGATGGTATTATGCAGTCACTGTCGTCTGCCCGCCAGTCTGAGGTTCAGGCGTGGGAGGAGGAGATTACTCCTTGCGAGCACACGCTTCTGCTCGAACAGTACACCGCGGGCAACATTCCAACCGAGGGTATGTAAGAACAGTGCTTCCTTACGTCCATCGAAAACTCCATATCACAGGCCTCGCCCGCTGTGCCTCATGTGAGCTAACTTCGAACCTCTGGCTTTGCCTCACCTGCGGTGCACTTGGTTGCGGACGTTATCAATACGGAGGAACCGGCGGTAACGGTCACGCACTGGAACATTTCAGTTCCACTCAACATCCGGTGTGCGTAAAGCTCGGTACAATCACTCCGGAGGGTGGAGCAGGTTCGTGCCTCATTCCCTACTTGCATAGGAAGCTGACGGATTTGTGCATTATATAGATATTTATTGTTATGCTTGCAACGATGCCCGTATAGATCCTGATTTACCAACACACCTTGCTACATTCGGCATCAACGTTGCATCGCAGAAGAAATCGGAGAAGAGCATGACAGAGCTCGTAAGTCTATCGTAGATACAAGGGATTTATTTAGTTGATTCATTATCCAACAGCAAATTGAACAGAATTTGGCCTTCGATTTTTCCCTTACTGCAGAGGATGGAAGTGCGTTAAGAGCTGTATTTGGTCCAGGTCTCACCGGGCTGAGGAACCTCGGAAATAGGTAAGCGTAAGCTTACTTGTCTTTTGTATTGTACTCCGAACTCAGAAATGATAACTAGGTAAGGAGTAAAACCGAAGTGCTACACTACCGTTTCACATTGCCCGCTCTAGCTGCTATATGGCCTCCGTATTGCAAGCCTTGTTTTCCCTTCCCCAGTTTCAGCAACGGTACTATGGCGGGGCGTTCACGGGAACCGTTTCGAACGGCGTGTTTGAAAGAGCGGCCGCACACTGGGAGGCCTGCTCGCAGTCACTTCCTGCTGATTGTCTCGAGTGTCAAATGCTTAAAATTGCGGATGGCCTTCTCAGTGGACGATACTCCAAACCGCATGTCGAGCCCCGTCAGAATATTCCGTGTTAGTTGGGATACAAGCCACTGACCCGCTCCTCAGCCCCGTCCGGTGGATTGGTTCATTCGACCCCAGAACATACCCCCTGGCAACTCGGCTTGAAGCCTGCTGGATTTAAAGCCCTCGTTGGAAAGGGGCACGCGGAGTTTGCAACCATGCGGCAACAAGATGCGGAGGAATTCCTTGGGCATCTCCTAACTGTACTCCGGAGGTTCAATCATCAAGCTAATTCCGGCGCACCTGGTGATACCTTCTCCTTCTTTCTCTATTTTTTTCGAAATGCTAATAGACTCAAAGATGAGGCCGAACCGACGGAAGCTTTCGCATTTGGGCTCGAGCAGCGATTGCAATGTTTATCTTGCCGCAGAGTTAGGTACAGAGTGGACAACATGGACATTCTCAGTTTCGGTGTTCCCGCACAAGAGCTTCCCGCAGATACTGGGTGAGTGGGAGGAATAGCAACGTCTAACACGCGCGACAGAGCTGATAAACTCGTCAGACCCAAGTATGCTCCCGTGGTGTTGATGCAATGCCTCGGCCTCCTCCTTGGTGTCACGGGACAAGAAGAACTGGAGTATCAATGCGAAGGTGGATGCGGAAAGGTCTCAGCTGTGAGACTCCTGCGATTTTCCACATTCCCGGACATACTCGTGTTACATGCGAAAAAGTTCCAATTGAAGAATTGGGTCCCGACCAAGCTTGGTAGGTTATATCCAAACTTTGTGTAGGGAGTGATACCGAGGTATTTTTAATAGATATTCCGATAATTTTACCGGAAGGGGACGAGCTTGTTCTTGATGCATTTCTAGGACGGGGCTTGCAGCCTGATGAAGAACAACTCCCGGAGCCATCGTCGGGCCCCTCGTCCAGCTCACTCCCCCAATTAAACGTGGAAGCATTGGAACAATTGGAGGGCATGGGATTTCCCTTGGTAAGGTGCCAGAAAGCATTGCTTGCCACGCAGAATCAAGATGCGGAATCTGCTATGGAGTGGCTTTTCAGCCATATGGATGACCCTGGTACGCACTGCATTGTTGCTCATCTTTCTCTACCAAGCTCATTTCACTGCCGTGGAATCAGATATCGACGAGCCTATCCAGTCCAAGCCAGTAGGCACTATCGCGGCCCCAGAGCCTTCGCCCGACCAAATTGCAATGTTAGCAGACATGGGCTTTACACATGCACAAGCCCGGAAGGCACTCATTGAAACGGTGTGTGTGGTAACGACAAGGCACCCTGGGAATGTCTGACATGCGTTCACAGGATGGGAACCCAGAGCGCGCCGTGGAATGGTTATTCAATCATCCCGACGACACAGGAGAAATTGCACAATCTTCAAGTGCACCTGTCCCGAAAAAGCCAGTACCAGGTTCTTCGCGCCTGCCAGCACGATACCGGCTAAAGGCATTTATATCACACAAGGGTCCTAGCGTGCACTCTGGTCACTACGTTGCGCACATTCGCATACCTCCGACCCAACTAGGCGACGGAATGGACGTGGAGGGAAACGACGAATGGGTACTTTTTAACGATGAAAAAGTGGTGGTGGCCGACAAGACGAGCGTGGACGAACTGAAAAAACTCGCATACATGTACATCTTCGAGCGGATTTGAAGACGGCAAGCGACCGAACTTCACCGCTCGTGTATGGTAGGTTCTTACGCCGTCATAGCAAGTGGCTCACAGCAAAAGGAAGGACAAGCGTATCACCTTGACCGAATCCCGGGTGCACTGTTACATGACTACATCGCATTGTGACCCAAAGAACGGTGCGTGGGGCACTCTAAAGGCGCTCAGCGTTTAGAGGGATGTGTACCTGTGACGGAGTAAGACAGTACTAGGAAAAAGCAACAAGGATATGTCCCGTATAGAAGGTAAAAAAAGAAGGGCAGAGATAAGAGAAAGACAACGACCAGTATTATCAGAACCCAGTCCATGCTGCTACGTATGAATCAAAACAATCCAAGTCCATATACTATAGTTACGACCTATAGCCTTCCACCCTCCGTATGCCACCGTCTGGATCTGGATGATAGGGATCATAAGCGACATCGCTTGGTCTCCCTCCAAAGTCATCTCGGTACTGCAAGCTGACGCTGCTCGCGTTCCATGCCAAACTCGGGTTATCTTGCTGCAAGGGCACGAACGCACTTGAGTCGGAATGTCTTGCACGATCGGCAGCCGCGGCCCCGCTTCCCACGTACCCACTTCGCGTTGTGCCCATGGCATACGCCGCGGCAGGGTGTTGGCGACTGGCGGCGCGTCGTCGACGAGCCATGCAGATACCGAATACGGCACCAACGATACCGATGAGGGCGATGGCACCGACGATGGCACCGATAATCACACCCGTACTCGGTTTGGAAGATGAGGACTGGTTGGAGTTACTGCCACTGCTACCTGTGCCTTGTGCAGCGTCGTTCAGCACGTTCGGTGGTAAATCACTGACGGCCGATGTCGGCTGAGTCTCAACGTTACCAGAGCCCACGATGACCATTGTGCCATTGCTCGGAATACCGTTCACCACTACGAAAAGGAGGGCAGGTCCAGGTTGGAAAATGTTGGGATTGGGTGGAGCTTGAGCGACGTGAAGTACATAGGATCCGTCGCTGTTCACGGTGAAAGTGTTGTTCAGTTGTAGGTGGCGTTGGCCCATGTTCATGGCGTGAGTGGTGAAACCACCGCGGGAAAGCACAACAGTCGTGTTTGAAGCTGCAGCATTAGCCGAGCCACTGTACGAGGTAGCGGGAACGGTGAGATTGAAGTATGCACCGCCATAAGAGAGCTGGGTTGGGACACCGGTGGGCTGTGGGCGAACCGAGGCGGAGAAGTAGGGCGGATAGAACACTTCGACGGTGTAAGTGGTCGGGTAGATTGTAGACATATTGACGTCGATATTGGGGTTTGAGCCTGCGATCATGACGGACGCATCAGGCAGAAGCATCGCCGAGGAGTGATACAGACGGGCGATGTTGGAAGTCCCCAAACCAGCGTTAGACCACCGGCTGCCAGAGGGCATATTGGGGTTGTAGATTGCGGGTGTGCCCACTGGACCAGCGGCTAAAGATTCACCGTAGGGCATGTTACCGAAATTGGGTGTCATTCCTGTAGCTTGAGCGTATCCAGCAGTTCCGTTCATACCACCATTCACGGCGAGCAAGGTACCGTCTGGAAGAGCAATGAACTGACCCATCGTGCGACCCTCCAGCATGTCATCGTCTTGCTGGTAAGCGGGTGAAGAACCGTCTGGGGGTTCTGGTGTGAGACGTTGACAGTCCTTTGAAGCAGGATAATCCCAGGTATTATAGTAAGGGTATGAGTAGTTACCCCAGTAACTGTCGGGCATGTCCGATCCACCGCAGAAAAGAATGGTTGGAGTCCAATTATTTGCGGGAGTCAAAGGAAGCATAGCGACAGCTCCAGATGCAGGGTATACACGAACGACGTTTCCAGGCATACCGGGGAGTGGTGTCTCTGCATTTGTATCGGGATCCCAAAGCACTGCACGCGACGTCATGGTGACCATTTCATGGAGAATGGACGGACTACTTACTAGTCGATATGTTTGCTTGTACGAGCATTTTCCCGGAAGGCATCAGGTAGGTATGTGCATACGAGTTCAAACCGGAAGTCGAGACCATGAACTGCATTTCCGTTGCAGCTCCGCGTGAGGGGAAGAACTCGTAGGTAGGTTCGGCTGCCCCGCCTTCGTATGCAGGGTCGGTGTTGGGAGTGTTTCTGTTGATATAACCGCCATTGACGAAACCACCGATCAAGGCGATTGTACCATCGCCTAGGGGTTCGCATGCAGAGTACCAACGGCGCTTTTGCATGGAAAGGACGGTGGCATTGTCAAACCACTGACATTGTGAACTTGACCAGTCGTCGGCATTTGTGCAGGGGTTGAGAATACGAATGGCGGTTCCACCGTCGTAGTCGCCATAAGTTGCGTCGTATGCGCCTGAGCCGGCGTTGTTTAAGACTGAGCCGATGTTTCCACCTGGACCGACGGCGCCGTTGCCACCAAAGGTAGCGTATGAGCCGTTGGGCAAGTGCATGCCAGAGGCACAGAAGGTGTTTGTATACACTTCCATCAGCGTGGCGGTGTGAGAGTTTATATCCCTTGATCATTGGAAACGGTATGGATAAGAGAGGAGGGAAGAAAGGATACCGTATTCACCAAGCAGAACCCCACGCGGGATGGCCATTTATTTGGGCACTGTTCCCTTCTGCCTTGTCGAGAATGTAGACTTTTTCCTCGTTACCAAGAAACATCTGGGATAAGTGGGCAAGGATGTTCGAGGAAGACGCGGTGGATGGACGCACCATCATTGCACTGACGAGACTGTTGCCGACTTGTGCTATGGATCCAGCTGATTGTGCATAGGCGAGACGAGAAGAGGTGGCTACCCCGAATGCCAGCCAGGGTAGCGAGGGGAGCATCGTGACGAGGTCGTTCTGGGGCAGAGAAAAGAAAGAAGACAAGAAAAAAAAAGGAATGTCAGTGTTTTCGAGAAGTCTTGTTGTGGGATGACGGGAAGTCCGAGCGGGTGCCTTTTTTCGATTATTAATTTTTTTTTATTTTCTAAAAATATAATAAAATTGGCGGCCCTTGTCCGCCACTTGTCAACACCGTCGCCCGTGCCTTGCTGGACTCTGAGTTTATCCCGTTAAAACCAGAGAAACTCGAACGAATCCAGTGCTGTACTTGTGAAACGATGTAGCGTTTCGCATGAGGGCTGCAAATTTTATAAAACACCCTCCAAGATTGTTGTCTGATGTAGAACTCGCAATCATCGTTGACTCCGTGGCAGGTACAGGATGGATGCAGTAAACGTGTGACTGTGGGACGCAGCGGGAGTCGACGAGACAAGATACCGGCCGATCTCAGGCTCAGCCACCATTCCCGAGCGTCCTTCACCCAACGATCAAACGATGCCCATACGACCCCCCATTAACTTTCCAAAGTGGCTGGACGCCAATGGCCATCTACTCCAGCCTCCGGTGAACAACTTTTGTCTGTATAGGGAGAAAGACTTCACCGTGATGGCCGTCGGAGGTCCTAATCAACGGAATGACTATCACGTCAACGAGACCGAGGTGACATTACATCGTAACCCCTATTCTCCAATCGCTGACTTGCGATGTACAGGAGTGGTTTTACCAGTACAAAGGGGCCATGCTATTAAAGGTCGTCGATGAAGGTGAATTCAGAGACATAGAGATCGAAGAGGGTGCCATGTTTCTGCTCCCCGGTACGGTGCTTCCCCCCTCGGCGATTCTTTTTGACTCCCGTGTCTCAGCCAACACACCTCATAATCCTGTCCGGTTTGCGAACACGATCGGCATTGTCGTCGAGGCAGTTAGGCCAAAGGACTCCAAAGGTACGTGATCACGAACCACTCCTTGCACACAACCAACGGTCACTATCGCAGATGCCTTGCAGTGGTACTGCCGCGAACCAGTGCACACAGAACCCGTTATCATTTACAAAGAATCGTTCCATGTGGACGATCTCGGCACGCAGCTCAAACCCGTGATTCAGCGATGGATGGCAGATGAAGAATTGAGGAGGTGCAAAGAGTGTGGCAAGGTAGCACCTCCCAAGTGAATTTGCAGTTATTGGTCCAGGGCAAACCGTATGTGTATCTACAGAGTATTTATTGTACGTACAAGTCATGCCATGCTGCGATCCTGTCCGAGTGATCTGGGCATGTCGGAGACTTTTGTTGAGCGTCTCGGGTTCAATCGTGGGAGGCGAGCATCCTCGTTCACTGCCATGTCGTCTTCGTCGAGCGTTCACGACCGCCTAGTCACGCCCCGATGCTATAACATGGAAGAGCTACCTGAAGCGGCATCCGAACGCACTCGTCTACGCGAAATCCTCTCCAGATCCAACGAGGAGCAGATGCTCCTGGAGAAGCCGCTAGCCAGACACCTCTTGCATGGGCTGGCGTACACGGTCGGATCAGCGTTGGGTTACGATCCACCGACACGCGAAGAATGCCTCGCTGCGTTCGTCATTCCGAACAAGGTGGGATTGACGACGGGTGCTAGGGCGTGGTCGAAGCATGGTCATCGGTCGCAGGGCACGCCAGGACCAAGCTCAGACAGTGCATGCAGCGGGGTTCATAGCCGCGGTTGGTGGGGAACGCCTTCGGGGCCCGTGGCTGAAATCAACGAAAAGGCACTGACGCTGTTCGAAAAGGTGGTGGACAACGCAACATGGAGGAATTTGCACTGGCTGCCGCATCAAGTACTGGTAAGGTAGGGGTCAAGGGAATTCGACGAACATCACGTGAGGTGACATGGGTGTGACATGGGCAAACACGGTAACTTCAGAG
Source organism: Pisolithus albus (assembly GCA_024613165.1). NCBI lineage: Eukaryota > Fungi > Basidiomycota > Agaricomycetes > Boletales > Pisolithaceae > Pisolithus > Pisolithus albus. The sequence goes on from JANFAB010000162.1 coordinate 105,461, forward strand.
TGCGTTGGAGAGTCAAATGAGTAAGGATAGACTGGGCAAGAAATTAAAAATCAATTCACCATGCCATCGATTCTGTATTTTGCTCAATAGACTAATTATGTTATTACTCTGCCAACATTCCCTATTGATCACTTTCTGACTTCGCACTTCAGTACAATTGATTTTAAATTTTTATTGATTGTCACGCAAAAGTCACTCTTGATCATGTGATGTTTGTCGAAATCCGCTGATGCCTACCTTATACGAAGTGAGGGTCGAGGAAGGGTACGGAATGCGTTGGTCGCAGGACTGGAGCAGTGCGCAGGATTCACTACAGCAACCACGAACTACTACCACTACCACTACCACCACTGCTACTACCAACACTACCGGTACCACTACCACCACTGCTACTACCACGTCGCCTGCATGGGTCTTCAGGGTTTCGTAGAGCCGATGGTAGTCGACGGCCACCGAGTCGGGTGGAGACACTAAAAATAAATGATGAAACGCGTGACAGTCGCGTGACCGAAGCATAGATTACCTGTCACACTCGCCTATTGTAGCACCGAGCGCTGGCAAGGCTCGTTCGTCAAAATCGACTACCTGCCCGTGTTCACATCAGCACCGTACACGGTGCATGCAGCGCTGACTATTTCCCCGCATAAGGCGAGATTCAAGACTCCGATTTTCAATGTCATCTACAACCGAAGTTCCCCGCAGAGGCGGTCGTTACACTCACGCAGAGGCAATTCTGGGACCAGAACTCTGTGGTAGACTGGCTGATACCAAGGTCTTGCTTGTTGGCGCAGGAGGAATCGGGTGCGAACTGCGTGAGTCCCTCGACTGGCTTCCAAACGTCGTATGTCTCGGAGACGAGTGTCTCACCCTTTTCATCTCCGAGCAGTTAAGAATGTCGTGTTGACGGGGTTTGGACACATAACCCTGCTAGACTTGGATACCATAGACCTCTCCAATCTCAACCGCCAGTTTCTCTTTAGAAAGAAGGATGTCAAGCAGAGCAAAGCCATGGTCCGTCTTCTATATCCTGTGCCAACGCACTCTTAATGTGGTGTGCACTGGGCTTCCTTAGGTCGCAGCTCAAACTGCGGGTGCATTCAACCCAAATGTACATATCTACCCTATCCACGCCAACATCAAAGAACCTCAGTTTGATATAGAGTGGTTTCGGAGCTTCGACATCGTCCTGAACGCACTGGACAATCTAGGTGCGACACTTTGAATGGTCACGGGTGTATCGTTCATTTTCATCTGTTCCATCAGATGCGCGACGACACGTGAATAAGATGTGCATGGTGCGGGTATTCCGTTGGTCGAGTCTGGCACTGCCGGTTATCTTGGCCAGGTACAAACCGTTGTTGAAGGTCGGTCCTAGGATTCCAGCACGGATCTTGCCGTATCCACTTTCTACAGGATCGAACGGAATGTTTCGACTGTGTACCGAAACCTACTCCAAAATCATTCCCGGTTTGTACGATCCGGTCTACACCATCTCAACCTATCCACTGCATCGTTTGGGCCAAAAGTTATCTTCTCCCGTGAGTTTTAGCACGTGGGACTCTGCATCGACTTACCTATACGACGAATAGTCAATTATTCGGTGAAGATGAGGATGGTACTACAGAGCTAGATGACGCGGAAAAGCAGGGGGAAAATGGTGGCTCTTGGTTCCTTCGGGAAGTGCGTGTCTTGGTGCTGACGTTAAATCATATAGCCCAAGAGATTGCGGCATTGCGTAAGGAGGCTTTGGCATACAAGGCCGTTCGTAAAGCGTTGCGCGCCGCTGAAACAACGCATGATGCTGCCAAGACTGTCTTTCAAAAGGTTCATACATGACGGAGTTGCTATCTTGCCTGTATACTGACATTCCTCGCTTGGAAGGTTTTCACAGGGACATTCTAAACCTTTTATCTATGTCGGACATGTGGCGATCGAGAGCCCCGCCAACGCC
>JANFAB010000163.1:0-106335 GCA_024613165.1 Pisolithus albus
CATCAAGATATGTGGACTATAAACTGGTTGGTTAAATAAACGACAGTAGTGAAAGAACGGACCTAGATGGAGTGAATAGTTCTTCGCAGAGTTCTACACCTATGCAAGTATCGACAGTGCTAATTACGCAGTCACCAAATGGAACCTTTGTCTAGTGGGTAGCGTAAACGCAGGGCGGAAAGGCACGGCACGAAAAATCACAGATGGATATGTGAGAAACGTACCTGCTTCGTGACGGCCTGAATAATCCGAGGTAGATAGTGGTTCCTCCCACTGGCGATGCTTCATCCAAGGTGTGAAGTACCTCATTTCCCGGTAATTACCGTCGTTGGCGAGCCACATCTTCGGACGAATAAGGAGGATTTGTTTGTTGTGGATGATGATGCGACAATTGTAGATCACGTTCTTGTGCACGACCGGCCTAAAGGAAGAGACGGTGGACGCGCCGCAGGCCACAAATCATCAATACTGCCTACATTCCGAGATCGCAAAGGATATTCATGGTGTCTTCACCCGCAAGGATCTTGGCGAGAACTTCCCAAGAATGGAGAACAGTGTCGCCTGTACGGACTGTCATCTAGCACGACACTACATCAGGTAAACATGAACGAACCCTCAAGGAAATGGTCGTAGCATCCATATCCGCTGTGGCGGTTGGATTCAGAAAGATGCCAATAACATTAGGGTAATCTCACGGGATCTCCAATTCGGGACCCACTCTCATCGCCGCTCCGCGCTGTTTTGCTATTGCGATACTTTCGATAATGCGTTCGTAGTTTCCCTGTGTTGCGTGACGGAGTAGAAGTCATGAGTTACACTTAAGAATGGCTCCCCTCACCTGAAATCCAAAGCCCACTGGTTCAGGGAACTGTGCGAAGTTATGAGTCGACCATTCCATTATTTCCACAAATCAGGTTCCCACCATCTAACGAGATATCAGTCAGTCATACAGCTGCAAGTGCAACAGAGGTACACGTACGTTGCCAGCGTGATTAGGTGTCCCATGTGTCGACTGTGGTGCAGTGGCAAGTCAGGGCAGTGACGAGTATCGGCACAGCCACAACTCAGTGCTGGGAGGCAGGTTGCATCTCGTCCAGCTCACCTGATTCCAAGTGAACGTCCACTTTGAAAATGTCGGGTCGAATTACGGTTACTTCTTGTTTATAGGAGCGATGACCTGCAGCTTTCCTCGATAGGTTGAAACGTGCGACGCTGAGAGTATAGGAGAGCCCCCTATTTTATTGCTTGGTGGCTGCCCGCCGTCGGCGACAGCCCGATCCTTCAGTAGTTCTGCAGTTCCCATCTGCCAGCACAGCACATGCCTACTACGTCGATGGAACCTCCTCCCAGAATTTGGTTCTATTATGAAGCACATGGGACATGGAGGCGTTCGTTCGTCACCCCAGCTGATAATGAGTTTCTTCTGGACGACATCATTTTTTCAATCGCTGCTCGCCTCTCGACATGCCTAGCTACACCACTCCCACCGGCCGCACTCAGTCTTTGGAAGGTAAGCTTAGTCTCTGATACTTATCTGCAAAGGCTCGAGCCCTCACATGTAGCTCAACGAGCCTCGGCAACTGGTCGAAGGCGTGTCCGCCATTTCACACTTAGAGTCTATCGCTACGCAGGTTTCTTTCTGTCAATCAATTGCCTCATACATTTGTCGAGGCGATGACCCTGTCAGCTTGCTCGTCCAGTTGGCGCCCGCTTTCCTTAGAGGTAAGCTTTGTCCAGTTCGCACGCTCTTCTTCAACTGATGTGGGCCGCAAGGGGAAAAACGCGCTCTTGAAGAAGTCGACGACGACGTTGTTGAGATAGTGAAGCGTGCCAAAATTGCAAGCGAGTCACCGTCAAGTCTGGCGCAACCGCACGCTTTCAGAGCCTTGCACAAAGTGTCGGACGGACTCATCCTTGACCACCGTCGTGTCTGTGATTCCGAAAACTGTTCCAGTGAGGAGCATTCTGTAGTGGATGACCTTCCCCCTATCTCGCTCCAGTACGAAGGATTTGGTCTTTTTCTTGACGTCTTTCGCGGGTGCAAGAATGTTCCAGGCATGGAGAACGTGTCGTCTACAAGATTACGATTGGCTGTCAACAAATTTGCAGAATCGATGTCCCTTATCTACAGGAATGAAGATGAAAGAAAAGAGAAGGGCTTCGATGCTTTGGATGACATTTTCTCTCAGCGGACCGACGATGTTGCTTTTCCGTCAATCAGTGCCAGTAAAAGTGGGAACTCCGGTGGCCTCTTACTTGGACCACACCGGGCAGCATATTGCGTCATCGACTTCAAGAATGAATCAGGCTGTGGCTCAACTATCCCATATGTCGAGATGACTGGCTACTTTGCCCACTCGATGAGGGAGGCAGTGGACCATTCTGACTCAATTTCAGTGATGCGTGGTTGGAACCTTCCATGCCTTGGGTTAACCATTACTGGTATGTCATTTGTTCTGTTTTGTATTTCACCTGTACCATGACAATTATATGTTGCCTCAGGTCACTATATCACGTTTTACGCCATGATCTTTATCCGGAGGTGGCGGGTAGTTAGCCTCACACCTGCGTTGTCATGCATCTGGCATTCAGGTGACGGTGATGACCGAATCGCACTCTACAATGCTTTCACAGCAGCCTCTGTCCTCCTTGCTCGCATCCAAGGTGATGCCATGAAGATGGTTCATGATCCCCCTCTCCCGATTGGAGAAAGCTGTGATATTTTGCCTCCCATTTCACACCTACGACATCCTTGCTCTGGGACCGAATTCCGGTTCAATATTCTCAAGCCCTTCCGCGATCAAGCTGCCGATCGGTATCTGTACCTTGCCGGGACAACTGACAACAAACAAATAATCATCAAGTTTACGCGCCAATACTCACTCGAGCTGCACATGTTTTGTGCTGATCGTGGATGTGCCCCAGTCATTTTTGGTTTTGAGAGACTGCCCGGAGGCTTTTTTGGCATAGCAATGGAATTTGTTCAATCTGCTTTCCCAATATCGCACTCTCCATACATCAGCAAACACCATGAATGGGCAGAGCAGTTGCGGAAGCTTGTTGAATCATTCCATGCTGAGGGTCTTGTTCATGGGGACCTACGTGCTCCAAACATCATCTGTGATGCAGATAGAGTGATGTTGATTGACTTCGATTGGGGAGGGAAAGAAGGGGAGGCATCATACCCTAGAAGTCCGCTTCATACTGATCTAACAATTGGACGAGGCAGCACTGATCTGAAGATCACCAAAGCTGATGATCTCCGGGTTTTGGAGAGGACGTTGAAGGGTGTGCGGTTGAAGTGAGGCTGAGCTAGTCTTTTTTCTAACTTATTGGAAGTCTCTAGTGCGACTCTTTTTGTCACGTAGGTTTCAGCAACAAGCGATTCTTTCATCCTTTGTCTCATTAGCTCGAGAAAGTACGGAGTGATCTGGACAAGTGTATCGGAAAGGACTCGACTTCAAGATGATAAATTGTTCAGTCGCGAGAGGGCGAACATCCTCAGTTCCCCACTTTGAACGAGTGCGTCTTCGAACGTAGTCAAAAGTCTCAGTGCCATATATTGAATACAGTGCTGCGATTCTCTCGAGGTACTCCAAGTTCGAAATACTGGGAAGACACCGAAGGTCCTCAAACAGCAAAGCAAGGACACCAGGACATGCCTTGACATGTTTTGTACCCGCCAGCGGCGAGCGACCGTGTAGTGCACTTTACATAACCACACTCACCAAATAACGTTGTCGAAAGGCTGCTTGCAGCCCTCGACGGAATAAAAGTGTGTCGATACCTGCACAGTAAAGCGTAGAGTAAAGGTTTTCGACGACGGCTCTTCTCGGCTTGGCTGGACCCTTACCGATTGAGAGCCCACAGCACGCGAAGGGGTACTACGGATCCAACGGGGCATGTGTCCCGGAAGTAAGCTGGTGTGCAGCTGATATGTAGATTAGCACACAGAATGGACGCAGGGAAGGAAGACTACCTACTTCTTGTCCCAAAAGTTCCCAAATGCATCCCTAAATGAAGTGACTATCGTGGTACATCTCTTTGGTTGCAGAGAAGTTCGCACTCACGTTCCAAGGTATGGAAACGCCCAATACAAGGACAGCAAAGCATTCCATCAAAGCATCCACTCCCACTTTCTCTCGACCAGGGGCCATAGTATTGCGAGCATGGCACGTATACGCAGCCGAGGTCGATGTCGCGGACGTGTGAAGTTCCCTGACCTTCGTAGCTATAGCGCGAGACGGGAATGTGAATACAAGAGAGTGGCGTTAGGGTGAAACTTGACTAGCAAGATTCAGATATCGGGACAAAGATGAAAGATAGGTCGTGTATGGTAGAAACGATCCAGCGGGTGTGGGGGGGAAAACCGCGGGTCTCCAGCTGGTTCAAGCTGGGCATAGAATAAAGCCGAAAGCCCGCTAGGAAGCGAACCAAAGTGTGTCGAGAAGTGACTGATTGGAGTAGAGAGTCGAAAGGGTCATGAGATCGCGTGTCTCAAAGGTTCGCGAAGTTGAAGGGCAAGGCAGAGCAGTTTTTCTGAGTATGTGAACGAACGAGTGGAAAGGAACGGAGAACGTGGTCACCAGAACGACCGCACACAGTAAAAAAAAACTTGCGAAAAGGAGGAGGACAGTATATGAGTAGAAAACGGGAGTTGAGAGCGACTAGCTGAGAAGAAGAGCTCGAAGGCAGAATTTGTAATCCTACAGCTTACGGGTTAGAGGCACATGACCGCTACGAATCGATTCAATTCGGCCTTGTCACCTTCATCGCAAAGTGGACATGCACCGGCTGGGAGGAGTTGGACTTGCAGCGTTCGACCGCCAAAGAGAATCGCAGCGCTCGTTCGCAGAACTATCTACAGAACTATCCAAGACCCAAATCGACCATCTCCACGTCCAATTGACTCAGTTCCGCTCTGCACTCACACACTTTGCATCAAACCACAGGGACTCCATACGCAGAGATCCAACATTCAGACATGCTTTCCAACAAATGTGCTCATCCATCGGTGTGGATCCGCTCGCTGGTCCGAGAAAAGGTGGATGGTGGGCAGAGATGCTAGGTATGGGGGATTGGCAGTATGAACTGGGTGTACAGATCGTCGACGTGTGTGTGTGCACGCGAGAACGAAATGGTGGGGTCATAGAGTTGGGCGAGCTTGTTAGGATGGTCAGCAAGCTACGCGGAGTCGAGAGCGGCGCCGTAACGGAAGAAGACGTCGTCCGAAGTATCAAGACCCTCCAACCGCTGGGAGCGGGTTACGAAGTGATTGATGTCGGGAACGGGAAGAAAATGGTACGCAGTGTCGTGAAGGAACTGGACGAAGACCAAGCCACCGTCCTCGCAGAAGCCCAGGCGGAGGGTGGCAGGGTCGTGGAAGAGACCTTAGTAACTCGGGCAGGCTGGACTCACGAACGTGCAAGGGCAGCACTGGAAAATATGCTTCTACGTGATGGACTCTGTTGGCTCGACGCTCAGGACGAACAACACGGAAAAGCGTACTGGGTCCCCTCTGCTATGAGGTGGGACGAATGACAGCGCGCCAGCCCTCGACGCTGTCCAACTTCGACGAACTCAGGAGAATTACAGCGGGCAAAGGTAACTCAAACTCGAACCAAATTTTCGTGCCCTCAACTTCTATCGTTCGCAGTGGCTGACACGCCCTATCTCGACCAACTCTTGCTTGGCCCTTTTACATGCACTGCTGCAGAATCTGTCCGGCCGATATATACGTCTACCTGTTTTCGACCAGGTAGACAACACCTTCGCTATCAGCTCGTGCGGAGTGAGCCAGAGCATTTATTTACAACCCAATAGAGGTGTTATACATTTGCTAGGGTCACAGTCGAAAGCTGCTCACTCCGAAATCGATGGGGGCAAACATCGAATTCAACGAGACCGTCAGGTCTCGGATGTCGCACTCATTCGATGGACACAGGTCTTGTCTCATGACAAAGTACGTGAAAAACCGATGAGCGTGAACATAGTTGAGTGATACTTTGACCTGTAAGACTCCCGCGGAGACGGCGCTGAAGACTGTTCTTGTTGCAACGCGGATACCATCCAGATCATCGGGCTTGTCCTGAGCCGTGGCGAACTTGAAGACGGCGACGGGCTCAGCCCCATGACAGGGAGACACTGTACCCGTCGAGTACTCCTCCCTGCTCACCTTCAATTACCTGTCCGACCCCGTTGCGCAGATAGAAAGACATTCCGGTTGTAATAAGGTGTGCAAATATCTAAAGAAAATAGCTGCGGTTGCAGTGCGCGAACAGTTAGCCACCTTGACGCCCAGAATGTCCACTTCCGTCTGTTACGGAGGGAAGGCTGGACGTGGAGTCGAGAAGCTAAGGAAAGCATCTTTTACTACTTGAAGTGGGTGAGTCCGGGAGGTCGCACTTCACTACAGTGCGTTTCCGTTTTGTTGGAGGTTTCCGGATGCATGTGGTCTGACTTGAACAATTCTGTACAATACCCTGATGCCTTAGGCCCTCTACAGCGGCGATGACCCACCCTATGCAACGAGTCATCCGAACTGAAGGCTCGACAAGTCATGCCTTAATCCTCCAAAATGTATGTTAGTCGTCGGGATGGTGTGTTCACTTGCTGTATCAGTTTCTGGCCTGTAGCCATGCTTCTTTTCTTTTTCAGTTATCGCCATGCCAGCGACCGAGATTGTACCTGCGTTATCTCGGAATCCAAGTAATCAACGTAGGCGACACTGTACTCTTGTGGAGTGGTGCATACGATACACGGCAGTTCGAGGCTACCCAGACCGGGGTTGGCTATTCCAGCGGGTTGGACGTTGGATGAATTCTTGCATCTTTCTTAGGTAGCTGCTACCACTTCCCAGCAGCACTCCGCCCCACAAAATGTGAACCCACCCGCCAGGCTTTTGGTCCTGGTAAACGTTACGTCTTCAATGCCATGCTGCAGCACCTATGAAAAGACGTGGTCGCTTCAAAAGCCTGTCACAGTGAGTAATTCTGAAACCCCCCGGATTAGAAATTTTTCTGTTAGACCATACTCGCCTGTTTTTATTCGGGACCATTCATAGCGATCACTAGTTTCTCCACGTACAGTATGTTTTCTTATCGGATCAATCCTGGTTGCTGTTCGGATAGCCGTTCTGTATGCACTCCAATTGTTCATTCGTTGGACACTCCACACGACAAGAGGTCTTCTTCGCAGGAACTGAAAAATCCTTGAAAGCCACCGTAACATTCGGACTCTCGGTGAGCGTAATCAAGGACGACAAGGCTTCGACTGCAATGTCATTGGTGAGATATTGTCCACTGCGAATACCACGATACCTGTGTGATGGAGGATATAACTGCCACTCCGGGTTGTCTCGAAGTTGCCGAGCTCTTGCTAGTAGTGTATCATTCTAAAGTACTTTGACATGCAATATACACGCGGGACGTGAAACTGAGGACAAGCGCTCGTTCAAGTGAAAGTGAGTGAAAGTAAGACGGTGGGAGCGCTTCGAAAGTCATTCAATACTTGTGGCCCTCCGAGCGTTATCATCAGCAAGTGTGATGTGCAAGCTGAGTCGTGTTCGTTGAATTCGACCGCGTAGACATAAAATCGCTGCCGGTTCGACCAGCACTCTCAGTCAATGTTCACCTTGGTAGTGGCTGCAGCTCAAATCCCGTAGTTCACAATGTCATCGAGCAGCAACACGACCCTCCGACGACCAACTGAAGCGCACGGGGGACGAAATGGCTTCAGCGAAAGCTTCGAGCCAGCAGACAAGGACCACCCCGGCGATACCACGCTCAGAAATGTCAGATATGCTCAATGGATGTTGGAGCACAAAGGCGTTCCTCTGCCCAGGTAGGCTTGCTTCAAGACTTTTCTCTTACTGTCGTTCTCGACGCTCAACTCCTTTAGCAAAGAAAAACTGCGGCAACTCGGGACAGAGAAACCACCTCCACCCGACACGTTACAGTATGTCGACGAATTGATCAAGCAACTCAAACGCCAACACACGAGGGATCTCGAGTCCCTGTGTGCCTTCCAAGCAAGCGAGCTCCGTCAAAAGATGCTGGACCACAGGCGCTGTATCGACGATTCCGCCTATATGGATATCGACGAGAGTTATCCAGACCAAGTCGAGTTTAAAGAGGCGCTAAGGGTATGCCGTGTCTAGTCTTTCCACTGGCCGCATGTCCAATCGAACTAAATATTCACTTGCATGCCATCGTGGATAAAGCAACTTGACAAACGGATGCGCGACGATCCAGATACCAGACTTGCCTTAGAAGACGCCTTATCTAAACTGCGGTACACGTATGTCAAGGCACTCCTCCCTCTCATCCGCCGAAGGCGGGCCTTGCGAGATCGCGACATCAGAATACGCAAACAGCGTGACGCATGGTTTCCGCAGAGCATTGAGACATACCACGATATCACAGAGAGGGATGTACAGCTCCGCGTGGCTCGTTTCTTGGTAGCCGACAGTAAGGAGCAAGAGAAGATGATGGACAAGTTTGGATGGGCTTATAGGCGGGTCGATCCGCTTCGGGCGGCGTATAAATCGAATGTGGGTTTACAGCGCATTTGCAACTCCAGTCCAAATCTGCTGACCATCGCGACAGACAGAATTCAGGACGGAGATACAGGATACATTGAAGGACATCCAAGCTTCTGATCCTAGGAAACGAGTCAACAAGTATCCGACCTTCGATCAACCTTTGCCATATGTGACGTTTTCACCTTTGTTGTGATGTCCCCAGGTTTTGGCGATGCAGTAATGGTGTACATACGCGTATGTGTGTCTTTCAGCCATTAGATGCAACACAGGTCATATGCTGTACTTGTAACTCTTTCCATCTTCCCAGCAGCTGTCCCCCGATGATTTTGGTGCCTTGAGTGCCTCGCAAGGATGATCTGGATCAGTTCCACTGAACCGGCCCCCCGGTCCTCATCTCTCAGGAAGCACCACACCCGGAAGCTCACTCGTCTCTCTACGTAATTTTACTGCGTTGTAGCTTGCAGTAAGTGGAAGGCCTTTTGCTGAACTGACCACGAGCCGATCCATCTGATGCGGCGAAGGGGTGACTGCTCCATCAAACGTATGTCATTCGGGGCGAGTTCTTTTACTTGCAAGTGGGGCTTTGAGCGATGTATCGGCTTGTCTTCTCTGGCTGCAGCGCTGAAATTCACAGTCCTGCACTCGTTGACGTGACCGACTACTTGCGGAAGTTGTCGGTCCTAACTCGATGTTCGATGTCCAACCTCCGCGGTAGCAGGTGAGTACATCCCGGTGCGGTAAATCGGCGATACAGCTCTGTTCTGGTATAAAAGCCCAGGGTGTATGTTGAGGGATGGCTAACGCACGAAGTCCTCGTATTCGTCGTCCGCCGCACACTGTTCAGTGCTCATTCACCCACGTCCTTTACTATGCGTTTGTCATCTTCTCTAGGCATATTCCTAACTATCGCGCTTGTCACAGCCTCCGTCGTTCCCTCAGTCCGGTCTTCGTACGAATCGCGGGTCGCTAGTGCCCCCCATGGAGCACCCACTAGTGGCAGCCACGGCGGCGTCCGTCAGCCTGCCATTGGGAAACAAGCTCCTACTCCTTCCGTTGAAGGTGGTAAGAAAGGGTCCTCTGCTCCGGTCGAAAGTTCTTCTGCCGGCCAAGCTGCTCCTCCAGAAGGAGGGTTCGCCACTGGCTTCCCCTACCAGAGCGGGGAGAAAGCTCCAAAGAAGGGCTCCGAGTCTTATGCGCCGTCTAGGGGGGGAAGTCCTGCCGGTGGTGGGGCCGTCTCTTTTGTTAAAGCATCTCAGGGCGGTTCCCCATCTAAGAGTGGCGACTATGGTGTTTCCTCGTCCAATTCCACGGCTTCACCTTCCAAAGCTGCTGCGGTGCCAAGCGGCTATCCGTCCAAGAGCGAACTCGGAGCCCCGTCGTCCGTGGCTTCGTCGCCCTCGTGGTCTGAAGCTACTATAACGCCAATCGCTGCTGCTGTTCAGCCTACCGGAACCAATAGTGGTTACTTCTCTAAGACTGAAAACTGAAAACGGAGCCTCTTCTTCATTGACTTCGCCATCCGTTTCAACGTCGTCTTCGTACTTCAAGCCTACTCTTCCTACCCAATTTCTGTCTTCGGGCGATTTTCAGCCAACCGGATCTCGCACCGGTTATCTTCCCAAGAGTGGATCCGGAACCCCCTCAGCCGTAGCTTCGCCATCCGGTACAGCGTCGGCCTTCCTCACTGAAGCTGCTGTTCCTGTCCAATTCCGGACCGCCGACACCAAACCCGCCGAGCTTACCGGATCCCAGAGCGGTCATCATCCTGAGGGATATGAAGGTCCATTGTGCGTCTCATATTCTTCTTCGTCTGCATCGTCCACTCCTGACTCGTCACGATCCTTTGAACCTACTGATCTGGGATATAGCCAAGGGGCACATGCTGAAGGTGCAACTACCAAGCGTCCCGGAACGTCCGTGCACCGTAACCGTGGCCGTACATTTACTTAAGGGTGATGTGGGCGCCAGTAGGAGCCTAAAGGGTTGTGGCGGTCCCATCCCATCCTCCCGGCTGGCGGGGAAGGAGAGCGGCGGTCCGCCTGCCGCGTAGATCATTTTTGCCTATGCCGAAACGTGTATGTTAGAAGGCGAACGTATCCTCAGATTGAGATACGTCTTAGCGCCTAGTGGTTAGATGCTTTTTCTTTTTTTCCACTTCGTAAACACCGATTTTTGCTTCGCTTTACCGCGACTTGACTCACCGTATGTACTTCAGTTGGAATTCACGTTTCTCCCGATTCGGTCGCAAATCGTGTCATAAAAACGAGCGATTCGACAAGCTGACGCATAGACCCGCAATCTCATTGCACCGGAAAGGCAGCATTGATTTGTGTATCATTGAAGTCTGACACTTTGAGCTCCACTTCACCTATCAGAGTCGTTGTAATGGAGGTCTGAGGAGGATTCCTGACAGACAGCGAGCAGATATCGATCGGGAATTGAACGTTCCCGGAAAGTGAAGATGAAGCTGAAGTTCATATGGAAGACACTGGATTCAGCGACGCAAGCGAAGGTGAGTACTACGCCCTCGCCAGAACTACATGGTAGGCGCTTTGGATCCTACATCCCCTGAGATTCGGATTTACTGAACACCGCCATGAGGTCTGGTTCGCCCATCGTGAATTTGGTTTGAGTTGGAAAACCCACGTGCATAGTAATGTTGTTTCACCAACTCATTGTTCTACTTATGTAGTGAGCGATTATCATGATGGGCTCCTCCCTTTCGGTACGACGGTAATGTGTCTAACCTTCCGGTACGAATCTGCAAAACTAAGAGGACCGTACTAACGGGCACATCTAGACGGTGGCGGCCCTACGGAACTCACCAAGTACTCAAAGAATTCGAAGACTTGTAACCTACAGTAGCACCTGTTCCTTCTTTTGCTCTTCGGGAAAAAATATATGAAACCCGTCAGTTTTGGGAACCGCTGAATTCGAAAGCACGTTGCAGTTCAAGAACATGAGTGGCACAGAAGCTGGATGCTACGGTGTGGTCAGGGATGGCCGGTGGCCGCTCTATAACAATTGGATGAGCGAGAAGCTCAGGTTGTTTGGATAAAATTTGCACTCTTGTGGAGTGCTGCAAAACGACGATCTCAATCGGACGGACCACACGCGGCCATCGATGATACAGTAAAGCCCTCCGTGAAGTCGTCGACCCTCTCAACATCTGTCGCCGCTCACCATACCGAAAGGCTTCCAGCTGAACTGCACAAAACTTATGATCTACGTACTTCGCAGTTCGATTTCGCTGACGAGTCCGTACGGTGTTGCGGATTTGCCCTGGCTCCCGACTTGTGCGTGTTTAGAAGCCTATCAACGCACTCCACTCCAAAATGATGCCACCCTCGTAATCGATGCTCACCACCCTGTACGTGATATTTTCTGATTTGATGGCGGAGCGTATAAGCTCCGTATGCTGGTGGGCACTTTTTGTTTTCCTGACAGTCTACCACGTCTTGCTTATCATAGCTGCGACAACAAAGCATGTGTGGGCCTCGGACGAAGTGAGTTCCCAGTTCCACATGGATAAATCGCGAGGGTTGAAACTTGAACGCAACTGGTAGACCAGGATGACGTTATTCGGGTGCCTCGCGTATCTGCCAGGAAAAACTTCCTTCGGTAGACTGAAATTGAAAATATCATTCTGGTATAAAAACTAAGACCGAACTTCGAGCAACAGGTAACGCACGAAGTCCTTGACACGCCCCGACGAACGTTACACCCACACCCTCGCACTCGTTTCGCACACGTTCATTACAATGCGTTTATCGTCCGCCTTCACCCTATTCGTAACCGCTGCGCTCGTCGCGGCTTCCGGTCTTCCAGTGCCCGGCTCTTCCAGCGGGTCCTCACCGAGTGGCTCGGTGCCTGCCACACCGTCTAACGCTGCAGACGTTATGCCCTCCGTCTTTCCTTCCGTCAAGGGTTCTCAGAGCGGCCAGAGCTCCTCGTTGTCCGGCGATGGGTTCTCTTCACCTTCCGGTTCCTCTAGCCCCTCTACTTCGGGCCAGAGTGGATCTGCTGGTTGGGGACCTCTTCAGGTCGCCTCTTCTCAATCCAAGAGAGGGCCAAATAAAGGTTCACCATCCGGTTCGCCCAGTGGCTCCTCGAATGGCACGGTGAAATCTCCAACGACCGGTTCGGGGTCTGGAGTGCCTAGCTCCGCAGGTTCTGCTAACGGCAACGTTGCATCCACTGCCCTTCCTTCTGTCAAGGGATCTCAGAGCGGACAGAGTTCCTCTTTGTCCGGGGATGGGTTGTCTCCGCCTTCCACTCCTTCCAGTTCTTCCACCTCGGGTCAAAAGGGATCCACCAGCTGGGGACCTGCTGATCTCACCTCTTCGCAATCCAAGAGAGGTAGTGCCCCTAGTGGAAGTGCGGCTGCTACGCCCAGCGGGACTCCTGCTCCCCCATCCAACAAGAATGGCCTTCCCATCCAACTCCCCGTTCCCCGCGCTGAGAATCTCAAGGAACGCCTTGGACCTGTCGGGCCTTCGACTCTGAAGGACGACTTTGGTGTTGGCAAAGATGCAAGCGGCAGCAGTGGTTCCATCCCAGCTGCCAGGTTCACGAAGAAGAAGCGCTTGGGACCCGTTGGGCCCTCGACTCTCAAGAATGACTTTGGTGTTGGCAAGGATGCAAATGGTGGTAGTGGTTCTACCCCAGCTGCCAGGTTCACGAAGGAGAAGCGTTTGGGACCTGTTGGCCCTTCTACCGTCAAGAGTGATTTGGGTGTCGGTAAGAGCTCGACCACCTCGTCGTCCAAGCCCACCAAAGAGAAGAGTGGCGCTCCATCTTCGGCCTAGGAGTTTCTCGTGTCTACACTGATACCGTATGGACACCTACTGTGTGGTCGAGATACGTCTTACTGCCTGATGACTTAGATGTTTGTTTTCCTTTCGATACCATCCATTTCGTTTTACTACGTGTTAAAATACCCTGTGCGCTTTTTAAATTGCGTGCTCTTCTAATTCGCCGTAATGGTTAACCTGAAAATATTTCTGAACCTCCGACTTGCGCCCGGTCGTTCAATCTGAAAGTCAACCGCAGCACGTATTATGTATGAAGTCACTTTTTTCATGAATGTGCAGCCCTGCTTGTACGGCCCGTCTGTTCGCTTCCAGTTTGATCGTTGAACATACTAACCTTATTTGGGAAGTATGGATGGCAACTCGGCTGCTGATATGACGTAAAAGATTGCCGTGCTGCGTTTGCCTTCCGCGCGGCCGTTCGTCGGCGTTGTTGCATTTTGTTCGGTCCACCCGTGCTGCGATGCAATTTATTTATTTTTTTCTTGACAGAATTCCATGCCAGACGCTCCACAGCCTGGCAGTATAAAGACCAGGCGCTGAACGGAAATGAACCACTACCCAGACGAACCCAACGACTTTGCTCTTCGGTACGCACTACCACACGTTCTTTTCTCCACACACTCGCTCTTGAAATCATCGCTATGCGTTTCTCATCCACCCTCGTCGTATTCGCAGCCGCCGTCCTCACCGCGGCTATCCCTGTCCCCGCCGATTCTGCGGAACCCATTGATGCTCGTAGCGGGGGTCTTCCCGTTACTGGCATAAAGCTCGGGCAATTGGGTAACAGCCGTCGTGGTGGCGGCCTTCCTATCATCGGAACCAACCTTGGAGGTAGCAGCTCCGGAGGCAGCGGTGCTCCTCCTTCCAGCGCTGCCCCTTCCACTGCCGCTGCTGCCCCTTCCAGTGTCAAACCACCCACCACCGGTGCTACATCTACCAGTGGCAAGCCCTCTGGAGTTCCCTCCAGCGTCTCCTCGTCGAAGAGCTCCACCTATGCATCCAAGGGCAAGGGCAAGAACTCTCGTGCCGTCAATGGCCGTGGTTCGACTCAAATCGAGTCTACAGCACTTGGTTTGACCGGTTCCGGCAGCCCTTCAACTTCTGGTACTTCCGGTGCTGGTGTTCCTCCGACTTCTGGTAAATCTGGTGCGGGTACCCCTCCGGTGTCTGCTAGCTCCAGTGCTGGTACTCCTGTACCTTCTGGTGGTTCTACTGCTGGAGCCTCTCCCAAATCTGGTAGCGCTGGTGGTGCGGCCCCCCCGACTTCAGGTAGCTCTGGTGCTGCTGTTCCCCCCACCTCTGGTAGCTCTGGTGCTTCTGTTCCAGCCGTCGGCAACATTCCCCGCGCCCAGTCTTCTAACAAAGGTCTCGGACCCGTCAACCCTCCCCAGCTCGCGCCTACCGTGGGCAGCGTGACTAGCTCTGGCAGCTCTGGGTCTAGTAAGGGCACTAGCTCTACTAAGGGTGGCGCTCCCCCTTCGTAGATGCCTTCACATGACAAGGTGATTCGTTATGCCCCTTTGCATGTTCTCTGGCTGAGTATACCCTACTTTGAAACAGACGTCTCTCCTCGCAGCTCTGTTTGTCACGTATGCTAGGCTCGTATGGGGAGATCGTTGACAGCTGTTTCTCCGTTATATATAATATACCATTGTCTCGTTTGTCTCGTCTGAGTAAAACCTGATTTCTATGCTCATGCCACTTTACCGATTTTTCTGGAACTTAGAAATGGCACTAGATTGCGCTGGAGTATATCTCTACACCTTTTTATGTGTAATTAATGCGTCTTTCATTGTAGACCATCGTCGCAGTCGTCAGATCATAAGAGTGAGCAATAGTAATGCATATCCCTGCAGCTCTGCTTGCAGGTCGCTAGTTAGGCTGTGGCTAGACGTGCATTTTACATAGCGTTGCCAACCCAAATCTCGATCTGAGCCCCACCCGCACCATTAACGACGCCTACTTGTTCGAAATCAATGCCCACATCCTTGGCCATTTTCCAGAGCGTTCGTTCTGCTGCATCACGTTCTTTGTACCCCAACAATATGGATGGGCGGCGATCGGCCCATTTGGAACGTGAAAACCCAACAAGACGGGAAAGTGTGCTGATAAGCGCAGGGAAAGATGCTGTGTTATAAGTGACATCTGCCATCCTGTTCCAATACGTTATTGAGTAAAGGGAAGAACGACTAATTGGCTACGCAGCATACTTACACAATGGCATCGAGTCCAGTGTCAAATTTGGACATGATTGCGTCAGGAAGGCGCTCAACTTCCCAGTCTAATGCCGCAGGTTCCGGCGAAACTTTACTTAAGAGTGAGTTGTTTGACGAAATGTTGCGCTGCAAGAGAGGTAACGCCGAGGCTGGATAGCGCAGTTGATACAACATAGAAAACAAGATCTTGCTTTGTTTACTCACGCAGATCGGTGGCCACAATGCGCCCTAGCTGCCCATGAGTGTCCAGTTTCGATCGCAAAATACCAAGAGTGATTGCGACTATGCCTGTCCCTGCTCCTGTAAGGAAAGTGACGTGATCGGTGTTCCAGGCAAACTCGCTGAACGTACCTAGCTCTATGATATTCCGAAGATCGCTGTTAAAGAGTGTTTGTTGCATGTGAGATAGTGCTGAGCTTGCGTCAACCTGTCCTCCGTTATAGAGTTGCACTAGCCAAGAACTAAGCCCTATTCCACTATCCCACACTTTCTAAACTGATGAGGTTGAGTGACTGCACTTTCTTTGCTCATGCGAAGGATTACGCCGCACTTTGTCCAGATCGAATGACGTTTGCTCATATATATCGAATATCACCGGTAGCGACGCGTCTCGCGTAGGCGCTCGCAACAAATAGGATCGCACGACCTCTTCCTGTTTCGCGGCTGTCCGTGGTCGACCTGTGAATAAGATGGGCATGGACATCACGGCAAAGGGCGAGCGTCCAATGTCATCGCTACAGAGCGGAATAGCCTGGTCTTTCCTCATTGTGCCGACGCTCAAAATGAGCTGCCAAGACTGCCCATCACGCAAGTTCTGTGGACGCGGTACGGAGATTTCCTTGTACGCGTGAGTTGTCCTCCAAGAGGTGAGCTTCGCAGGTTTGGTGATCACTGAGGCCGTCCGATGACGTGGGTCCGGCACCAAAGCCCATGAATAATAGATGTCGACGACGTCTTCCAGGTACTCTGTCCGTAGATCGTTAGTTATCTGAGGTGTGAATAGAATCTGCTCCGTGTGTGCCAGGCTTGCTTGGGCTGGCGGTGGTCTCAAGAACGAGACGTAGTAGAACATCATCAAAGGGTGTCCTTCCTAATCCGGCCAGTCTACGCGTCTTAATCGACGACGACGACGACGCGCAGAGATATCATGCTCTGGACTACATTTTGCAGGCGCGGTGCCAGCTCGCTGAGGACGCCGCTCGGCTACTCGAAAAGTCGTTCTTTGTTTCAGACACATCCAAGTTACTTTCCAAGGACAGCTCGAGTCCAATCAGGTCGACCTCCAGACAGTCATGACACCTTCCCATCTTTTCGGACGCAGGTAGCGAAAACAGAGGGCGTTTCATCGTTCAGTGCCCGTCTCGAAAAACCACCTATACGAAAGCAACTCGAGGTGAGCATGCCTGCAACAGTCTCCGCTGCTAAATCGACTTCGCCACATGTCCAGTTCTTCCTGGGTGTATCATTACTGGCGTATGTCGGAGCGGCAGCTCTAACCGAATCAGAGACGAAATACTGGAAGCAGAAACTGGTCACCGTTTCGAGCATGTTCCAACTTAGACCCCCTTCGACGGATGAAATGAGAAGGGCGCGATACATGGAACTGGGCGGTGTACGAAACCACTTTCTCTGTTATTCAATGATCAGTACGCTCACAATTACTGTCGCAGAAATTAAAGGAAACCCTCAATCACTTAAAGGAGGAGACCTCGACGTGGCCAGGTACCCTTCGAAACGTCTTCCTTGCCACCTATGTACGCTGCGCGCAGACGTACCTCGATTGGACGGAGGGCAGAAGAATATGCTTTCACATCGCTTGCTTGAACGCAGCCGTATTTCTGGCATGGAAAGTGCCCCGATTGCGCTCTTTCATGTGGAAGTCATTCGCTCACGACCCTCTTTCCGGTCGAGCATATACACTCTTGACGAGCGTGTTCAGGTAACTTGTCAAACAAGTAAAAACCTCTCTCTGTTGATCAAATCGCATTCGCACAGTCACAAAAGTTTCCTCCATCTCATCGCCAATAATATGGCTCTCTGTTCTTTCGGTGAGTTGTGTAAGCTTGACCTTCGACGCCGTCTTTACGTCCGACTATCCAGGCTCGGCTGCCACGACGTACTTCTACTTCCAACAACGTAATAATCCGGATGCTCTTCCCGAAGCAACCAGCATATGGCATTTCTTAGCGTTCTTCCTTTCTGGTAAAATCTTCCTGGCCATGGTTTGCGAAAAACCGTTGTTTAGTTCACTCCCTCAGCTGGTATGTTCTCCGGGCTCGCCAGCCACGTCGTTTCGACCAAGATTATCTTTCCGCGACTGTTGGCTCGAGCATCCACTCAAGCTTCCATCCGAGCCTCACCAGCTGCAAGTGCAATCGCCAAGAGCAACAATGTAGCAACCGCAGCGTCTCAACGAGAGATAATGCCTTCGCTGGGTGCATCAGGTGCCGTCTACGCAGCTGTAACCCTGAGCGCACTAGCGTTTCCGGATGCTGAAGTACGACTGTTGTTCCCTCCGTTTTTCCCTATACCCATCACAACGGGTGTCGGCGGCATTATTCTCCTAGATATAGTTGGTGTGATCCGAGGGTGGAAGTAAGTTATGACTGACCTGAGTCAGCCGGCAGATTCTGATATTATTCTCGCTTGCAGACTATTTGATCATTATGCTCATCTAGGAGGTGCAGCGTTCGGGGCGTTATACTATTATTATGGGTCGTCTTGGTGGAATTCTGCAAGGCGGATCGGGGCACATAGTTGGTCATGATGACTTTCATACTTTTCACCAACGTCTCCACGTCGATGCTTGCGAACATCACAGTAACTAACAGCACTACAGCACCACGGACCCAATACAAACACTTGACACGTATTTTCGGAATACAACAAGAACCAAGGAAAACACTACCGGTAACGATCTCTTTTTTTCCTCTGTTTTTGTTCTTTCGAAAATGAATAACACCTTTGT
This sequence comes from Pisolithus albus, assembly GCA_024613165.1. Lineage (NCBI taxonomy): Eukaryota > Fungi > Basidiomycota > Agaricomycetes > Boletales > Pisolithaceae > Pisolithus > Pisolithus albus. The sequence goes on from JANFAB010000163.1 coordinate 18,541, forward strand.
TGCCGCTGATTCCCCCTGTCGCAACTCTCTGGAGGTTAAGTCTTACGTAATCGTAATGCGCTTCGGCAATTGATCAGAGGCAGCCTTTGGGAATGTAATCCTCAAGACACCGTTGTCCAAGTTCGCCTTAATATCTTCAGGCTGGATGGAAGAAAGACCACCGTAGGTCAAAAGCTCCGAGTGCCATTAGCGAGACGAGTCGCATACCTTCGTACCCGGCGGAAGCACCAAGGTTCGAGAGAAGCTGCCGTATGAGCGTTCGCGGACGGCGTAGTTACCCCCCTCCCGCGTCTCAGTGGATGCCCTCTCTGTCTCCCCGGAAACCGTCAGACGGTCGTTTTGGACATCAACGCGAATGTCTTCCGGTTTCACGCCGGGCAGCTCGATCGTTGCTGTGACGGTGTTCGCGTCGACATTCTCCTGCAGATCCAATCTGAGCGGAGTAACCACATCAGCAGAGGCTCCACAAACATGGAAATGTGAAGACGTACCTTGGTCTGAAGGTATCCAGGGCGCGCGAGGTGACGTCGCGGGTACCAACATCCGTCCAAGAGCTACGAGGACGGAAGAACCGCGTGTTCAGAGCGTCATCAAAGAGACTCTCGAACTCGGTGAAGGGGTCGTAAAAGAATCGTGTCAAAGACATGTTAGCGGTTTACTCGTCAGTGATGGTGTGAGGTGCCTGCTCGATCGGAGGTGCTTGACGGGAGGATTTTATATGGCCTCTCTGACCTTCGTCGACGAAGTCATAGGTGACGTATTGACTTGGAAGAAATTTCTGCGCCGTCCGACGCGGCGCAATTTCGCCACTTACACGGGGGGCGTACATTTCCAGATCGGGACGTGACACAGCTCTCATGGACGGATCAACCAACAACGACCGCCCCCGAAGTTCCTGGCCAATATTCATCGGGCACTAAAGTTACGCCTGGTCCCTAACAAATAATTTCCTCAGTTTCAGGTGATCTCGACTGTGAAAGCTGCTCGAGGTGTACCTACAACCGCTGGGCGGAAGTTTGATTCCGTGTCAAATGTGAACCGCAAACCAAACAATTTGGAAACATCCAGAGAATCGATTTGTGGCATTTTGTGGTGTGTGACGGTTCTGATAGTCACAAGGTCGCCGACATATTTCTCATCCGTGGCGCAGAGGCGCGCCGACGGGCGCTAGTACCACTTACAGTACCACAGAATACGTCAGATTCATCGGTGGACTTATCCTCGCACACTGTTAAGCTTTGCTGACTGGTTGGGACCCGTAATCCACCGGTAAGCACGCCGAGAAAAAGTTGGGAACCGGGATGCTCGTGGAGTGTATTCTACATAATTTATCAGAGTGACATCGTGCAGCAGTACAAGTTAGATATATGGTGAAGGTTCGCGCGACCGCGATAACCACGTTGAGGGACAAACGCAGTCGCTGCGAAATTATGGTATTACAGGGGCGGTAGTGGTCTGCGACATTGCGGACAAATATTCTGGGCGGGTATTTCTTAAATTCAGTCGAGCGGGTGCTGACGCGAGATTATGCCTACCTTGACAGCAAGCCACTGGAGCGGATGATGAGAACATCAGAAAACGGAACGGCAACTTTCGAATGACATACCTTCTCCAGGCATTCCGTATGCTGTAAGATACGTTGAACCCTAAATACCGCAGACAGCACTGGGATCGAACTCACGAAAATATGGTGGCAGGGGGCGACACTATAATTCTTCTTGACCCCTACCTTCTGTAGCAGCCCACCGGTAACCTGTTGCAGTTGTTTTGAATCCTTGACATGAATGACCTCCATGCAAATGGAGCAGTCGCCAAGTGGCTGGTCCGGCGCCTCGGGGTCGTGCATATTTGACGGCATTGGGGGATGGTAGTCGTATATTTGCGCCGTCGCGAACTAAAGGAATGAGAGACGTCAACCAGGGAGTAAAAGGGTGTGTGCTCAAGAATAAGAACACGAACCCGTCTCGGTATAAAGAACATAGGGCCAAGGGACTTTTGAAGAAGTACCACACCAACTTGGAACAGCACAAATGCAGCGAGAGAGTATACCCATCCTATAGGGAAAAGGTTGGACTAGGCGTGGTCGCTTATTATGACACTCACTTCGTGGCTCTACGTCCAATACGTTCGCCGAATTCGCCAAGAAATCTGCAGCTTTGTTAAACCCGGCAAGGCAGACAAAGGATTGACTTACAGAAAGGGAACCACAGCCTGCATATCGACATACCAATGAGGTACTCGGCACTCAACGAACTACTCCTTCCACACCTGACAGAGCGAACGATCTGTGGTAACCAAAACAGCGAATACATGGATGCGACGAAAAAGAGAGCCAGGGAAGGTGACACGATCGCCCGGACGACGAATATGAGACAGAGAAGAATTCCGATCCCTTAGTACGGTCAGCTAGAGAAGCAACGATAATCCGACTGCGTACAAATGCGCGCCTGTGGGTCCGAATACAAATTCCGAGCTAGAGCACTCAAGACAGAACGGGCAGTGGGTGGAGGGGGAGTTTGGGGACGGTGTGCCGGCTGGGCAGTTTCAGCGTCCGATGCATCGTTCTGTGGGGGCTGTTGTGGGGGCCTCGGTGTAGGTAGATCGATATTAGGTGCATCCCCTGGGGACTGGACTTGATTGATGAGCGTTGCATGGTGCTATAGAGACTACTTAGACACTGCATCAGAAGCGGTATAAAAACTTACTGCCTCTATTGAAAAAATCACACAGGAAGCGAATGCCGGGGCAATCAAAGCGAGCGAGGGTCTTCCGTGTGCTAGGATGGCAAAAGTGATGTGGGCAGCGAGAGAAACAGCGTCTACAATAGCCTGAGTGTAGAAAGTCCAAGCTGACAGGCGTTGGAGAGCGGCTGGACTATGCGTCCGATCAATGTGGCGACTCAACAGAGCGAGCATTATGAGGGAGACCAATCCTGAAAGACTTCCATCTGTACCACTGTCATGAGAACAAAGACCCCTCTCGCTGTATAACGCAACCTACAGTTAATGACTCTTCGGAAAAATGACGGAGTTCTGTGAGAAGGCCGGATGATCAATGAGCAATTGACCAAGAAGCTTCTACGCTAACCTCAGTCCCTCAGCGTGTTGGAATCGATACAGTATACCACACTCTCTACTCAGAAAGACACCGTTGAAGCGAGGAGGGAGAATATTTGGTGTCCATTTTCCCGTTGGCGATTGCAGCTCGCTTTCAACTTCATTCATAAGTTCCTCGGAAACCGGCGAAGGTTCAATCTGAGCATATACTAAGAATCCACAATCACCCTGTATTCCACCATTGGCTGCTACATCATGAATGGAGTTCGAAGGGGAAAAGTATTATACACTGACCTTCTGAAGATTCTTGGTCAACGACGCCGTTATCTATCATTGCCTTGACTTTTTCTATTCGTGATTGAAGTTCGTATTGCACGACACGAGCAGTTTCATTCTGTGACTCCTCCGGTACGATCGCCGGGAGGTACCTGATGTCGATATGACGCCTGAAACCTATAAGTTCACAGAAGTGCCAGTACGACGAAACGACAGCTACCCAGGAGGTTCAGCAAAGCCATATATAGACCCGTTGGTGATGAAATGAATGCCTTCAAAGTCGAGCCTCATTTCGTTATCGGGAAAATCGATCCTTCCCTAGATGTACATTCTCAGACGGATGAACCGGGGATAGCATGACGGAATTATCCCACATGAGCCACTGCCATCTTGTTTGCTACGCCCTGATCCACAACTGAACGGTCGACCACGCTCCATGCCATCTTTCGTGTTGTTGTCCAATCCTGCGTGCCCAAGTAATTTACAATCTCCGTGACGTTCGTGTTGGCCATGTACGATTTGGCATATGACGCCCACGGAGCCTGGGTCTCATTCAAGCTCGGAAGCGTGATGTTGTAAAAGTCAATTTCTCCGCGAATAAATCCAGTTATATTGGGAAAGTAAGAAGCACTAGATGGATCCAGAGGAGACCCGAGTGTCATGTGTGACTCGACGAGAGGCAGGAGTGAGGGGTTCCGTTCTGGCTGATTGTGCCAAAGTTTAAACGTCAGCCTCGACGACTGAAACTACGCACGTACCATAGAAAAATTGGTATCTGATCCATTCATCCAGTTCGTGAAGTTGGATAGCTGGTATGTGAGGGAGCGTAATGCATCGTGGTGATGATTCCGGGCCAAGTACTCGTCTCCGCTGTGATTCGTGAGTAAGAAAAGCATAAAGATAATAATAACAAAGGAGGGTATGGAGCTCCTCTGCTGCAGCTGTGGCCTCGTCACAATTTGCACATTCTCGGGTTCATCGTCACGGTCCATAGCATGAACGCGAGAGGTCGGCGCTGAGTATGTACAGTGCCAAGTCACTGAGCCAGCGAGCGAGTGTGCCCCGATGTCACGTGACCTGCTTTCAAGGGGAAACCAATACGCGGTCGCGCTGAGCGCGACTACTGCCATGGCGAAAGGAACACAAGACACAAAAAGATGGACGCATTTCCATTCCGCGTTGCAGCTGGCGATAAACAGAGCGGCACACAAGTGGACGTGAGTCATAATCTACCGGACCGTTCTGTCGATCTAACGATGAAGAAGATATGAGGATTTCCAGGAATGCTTCGCGTTGTGGTGCAAAGAGGAGCCACACGGGGCAGAGGGGATATTTAATACTATATCACGGCATATGGAAGATCAAGTACATGTCAGTGCACCAAGTATTTCTATTCTGCGAGACTGAGTCGTGCTCCAGGCGAGCTGCGAGCGGCTGTTCAAGGATTTCAACGTCAGAGAGAACATCAATACCCTGCACGCTGTGGTCACAGAGGCACGCGTCAGAAAGCAACGCGGGGAAGTTGATAGGAAGGATCTATGGAGAGAAGATTTAGATCCTCGAGCTGCAGTTCGCGCCCGCACGGTGCCGGTGTTGCAAGCTGAAAGTGAGAGGTTGAAAGAGACATTGCAAAAGGCAAGTATCTAGACTGTGCCCCGCGGTTCTTACGTCTAACTTCAGGTGACAGCTCGAGGAAGAAAATATTGCACTGTATGAGGAGACTGTAAAGAATATGCAGAACGACCGCGAATCTAAGGAACGAATACAGGAGCTATTGCAGCATGCAGACGAGGTACCTCGATCCATATCATGCATGTACTTCGTGCTGAACCATTCTGCAGGTTTACTCTAGATGGAGCAAGATTCCTCACGATGAGATAGGATTATGGAGTCTGCAGGTAGCGGAGAACCTGGCAGCTAATCAGCCTCCGTAGTTGTACCTGGTATTTTAGTATTTATCATTGTAGGCGATGTAAAGTTAGTCACTCTTAATTATCTTTGGTGCATTGTATGCCACAGCAACATGGCGCAGAGGAAGCGCGCGGGGCTCATAACCCCGAGGTCACTCGATCGAAACGAGTTGTTGCTAGTTTCTTTTTTTTTGCCTCATTTATTACCTAAGCATTCACCCCTGTCTCCCGTTCACTCACCAGACATGTCAATGGCGGCAAATGCTCTGTGGGCTCACATCCTCCCGAAAGTGGCCATTCTTCAGGATTCGACACCGCCAGTAAACCCACCTTTGACTCCCCAAGACAAGACTGGGACGTCTATGCGCATGCTCATATACGATACTCAAACCACGCTGGAGAAATTCTCGGAGAGACTCGACGTGCTGATGACAAGAGTGGACGACTGTAGGGGCCAAGTAATCAACGCCAACAAGCTACTCGATCATGAGCGCGACAAGGTACTCACGGAGATGGCTGATATCTGTATGACATCGTAGTGGCTCACGTCCTCGCACTCACCGTCACTCTCCCAAAAAGCATGTCGATCTCAGAACGAACTCAAGTCGCACATGGGAACGCCTGCTCAAGCTCATGCTTTGGAACTTACCCACGCTTCACAGGTGTCGACAGAGAACAGCATTCGGGCACTAGAAAACCGCATAGACGCATTGCAAACGGTCAGTCCAACTGCGACGTCGGCTGTTGCGTCTGCAATTCTAGCACATCCTAGCAGCTCGTTCAGTCGCATACAGGCGCGTTTACGTCGATTCAGGACCAACAGAAGGCAATTCAAGCACATCAAAGCACTCTTTTGGACGCTGTGTTGCCTCTCTTACAATTGCTGCAAAACTTGCCTTCGCAATTCGATCAATTGAAATCATCTTTGACAGATGTTGTGTCGCATGCCGAGTCTAATCTTGGGAAAGACATGAACATTATTAAGGACGCCATCCCTCGTCTTACATTGGATCATGCACAGCAAAAGCCTCCAGTGCGATCGACAGCCGGTCCCGAACTGACATCCAAGGAATACAATAGTACACCACGAAAACGTACTAATCCACTGAACGAAGTGGAAGGGGCTTCTATGGCCACCAGTCCTACTGATTCTCCAAAGAGAACGCGTCTCAGCGTAGCTCCAGAACGCACCTTTCGCACACCCCGTACTCCTCCTAAGACCTCCAACGAACGTGTGTCTTCTACGCCCCGTCGTCTTACAGCTGTTGGCTCTCCAAGCACTTTTCGCACGCGACCTGTGCACTCGACGCCCAAACTGCGTGTGTCCAAACCAGACACTGAGAAGGCAGTTGCGGGACGCGCCGATATCCTAGAAAAAAGAAACGCACCAAAAGAAATTCCGAACGTGATTTTCATATCCCCGTCCCCTCTTTCTGAGACGACGACCCCTATGCCATCTGAGCCTTCAGCTACCGTCCGCGCAGGATCATCCCCGGGAAGGAATGTCACCGGTTCTCGATCTCGAAACAATGCAAAGGTGCGGCAGTGCTTCCAGATTATCCCGAGAGTCATACCCTCCCCAAAGTCTGAGAGGCCCGCATGTTCAGCCCTTAGGTTCGACCTTTCCTGCACCACCCTCCTCTTTCGCGCCCAACCACCATGCGGCACCGTCCGTGCGGCCACCACTTGCATCTATGAGCTTGCGTGACCGCCGTACCCAGATGACTCTGGTGCGTGTTGTACGATTGCATGCTCACACAACTAGATACGTGACAACTAACGCTCCAACGATTCTCGTTCTTAAGCTTGGGAGTGCACAGACGAAGCGGTTCATACCCATCGTCGCTTCGTCTGATGAGGAGCTATGACATCGCAGCGTTCGCTACCCAATTCCGCAAGTGACAGACAGATTGTCTTCTAGTTCAGTAGTGCTGTCGTACTTGGCCGTCAGTGAATACAGAATCAGTCACAAATCAGGTGTGACGCGTGACGAGTCTGCCAACTGATAAACACATGCCTTAAGAAAAGACCTACCACGCCAGCTCGACACAAAAATAAAACAGACTGGTGCTATCCTACGAATGCCTTTGACAGGTCGACCGATATAGCAACTGCACAGGCGTGGCAGACTACCCTGGTTCGCTTGATGAAGGTGGAGAGTGCATAAAACACTCCGCTCTTTCTTTCCACTAATCGTACCGGACGACGCTGGCGATTCTCATTCGTAACTTAAACAACCCGGGTATGTGTCGATCGTCAAATCGATCATATCGTGGTGCTGACAAGCCAATGGTTGCAGTTACCTCCAACATGTCGTTTCTCTCAGAACGCGATATCACCAAGCCCGTTGAGAAGATTCATCCGAGCAACCTCCAACACGTACGCAAAGAGGTGGTCGTTCATGCATTCCGCCAACTCGTAGAGCATTCCCATCCCTCAAAGGGCAAGGGTGACCTCACGATAAGCATCCATAGCTTTGCCCACTCTCGAATGGAATGGTTGCACAAGACAGTCCCCGAGCTCGAGCACCTGGCCGAGAAATACCACATCGGCAATTTCGTCGCTATCAGGGGCACCGACCGACGGTTCTTCGAGAGCATGCCGATATACGCACGCTTGGGTATGCACTTGCTATTCTACGGACAGGAACAGGTGAAGTTGCTGGAAGGAAACAAGTTCGTCGAAGATGTCCTCCGCGAACAAAGCGTTCACGAAGGAAAGATCTACGATTCCCCAGAATCCGTCAAGAACATACCGTCCTTCGTCAAGATGTACAACATTCAACTAGACGAGCTGCTAGAACCGGATATCCACAAATACCACACTTTCAACGAATTCTTCTACCGCAGACTCAAGCCAGGCGCACGTCCCGTCGAGAACGCAGATAACCCAAGGGGGTTCTGCTGTGCTGCTGACTGCCGCTTGGTGGTATACCAGACCGTTAGCCTCGCAGAGAAGTTCTGGATCAAAGGAGACGAATTCTCAACTCCATCGCTCCTGGGCCTTGATTCCTCCGACCCTTTCTGTGAGGCCTTGAGCGGCGGTTCTCTGGCCATATTCCGCCTCGCGCCTGCAGATTATCACCGCTTCCACTCACCGGTTGATGGCAAAGTTCTGGCTGAGCATCGAGATATCCCAGGTCAATATTATACCGGTGAGTCCGTAGTCTTCTTCTACAGAGAAGCACTCATAAATTCTCCGTAGTGAATCCCCAGGCTGTCAACGAACCCAACCTTGACGTGTTTACCCGAAACAAGCGTTCCGTCTTAATTGTCGAACACGAGATCTCCAAGAAGCCGGTTGCAATCGTCGCCGTCGGCGCACTCCTCGTCGGTAGCATCTGCTGGACTTATAATGTAAGTGCCGTCGTTTAATGTCATGGAACTGTGAATGAACTCGGTAACTTCAGAATGAGATCAAGCGCGGAGATGACATTGGCCACTTTGCGTACGGCGGCAGCACTGTGATTGCCGTCTTCCCACCGGGGCTCATCGAATTTGACGAGGACCTTGTCCTGAACTCGACTGGAAAGAGTGCAGTTGCCGCCGGACAAGGAAGCATCGAAACCCTCGTCAAGGTCGGGTACTCGCTTGGAAAGATGCCGGATGCTGCCCAGTCAACTTGAATCGTGGCGTCATGACTGTTTTGAGTATTGAATATTGAGGAGGTCCATATATTTTTTGATATCTATTTGTACAACAATATTGCGTGGGTTTCTTTTGATGGTCGCTACCCATCTGTGGGGGAGGTTGTATACGTTTCACTTGTGGATGGATTTTTGAAGTAAACGAAACACGGACTGCCGGCGCTGAGAGGGAAGTTAGGCTACTTGTCTGATGCCCATCAAGTCGCGCACATGGACAAGAACTGCCAAGTTGGTTCCCAATGCTTTGTTGCAAAATGGGTGTAGCTTGTGATTACTATGCACCGCGCGCTTGCCCGATTTAGCCTCGTCCATGCCCACAACAAACTCACCACTGCACATTACACCAGAGATTTTGGTACGAGCGGTTCAGACCTGCATCTGGGCCGAACACTGCCCCCGCTGACTCGCAGTTACTCACCGACTGTACCCACTGACTCCAGTGGGGCGTGCTATGGATGCTACCCGGAGCCCGGTCGCCACAAATGCCTTCTTGCGTGTGGCCGCCGGGAAGTGTAACAGTTTCGTGAAACAAAAAACAAAGATGACCTTTCCGGATGTCCTCTGCATGCTCTATTCGTGTCTCAGATCTCATCCTCGGAGCCACAGTGTAAGGCATTCGGCGCCTTGCGAAACACACATTCGTACCCACATACACCCACACACGCATCACATTTTTACAACAGCACGAGGAGCCATTGCACCGTCTTCCATGGCCTTGTTCTCAGCGTCGGAAACATGATATCGCCGCTACTGATGACGATCAACAAACACACACACATAGTCATACTCGAGACTTCATCAGGACTTGGCATAGTGGCGATCGTCGCTCGTGAATGTTGCGCGTCGACCTTGTTCTTTCTCTATCTCTCTCCACTCACTAACTGTTTTAAGGTGCGAGATCAGTGACCCGGGGTTCGGTTAGTGAGGCATTTTTTTACCGCCATCAGTGCGTCAACTGGTGGTGTCCTGGCTATGCCACCTTGATGACTTTCCCGATCGATTTTCCCCGACCCTACATCCTTTCGGCGCAATGTATGTAGGAGAGTTTAAGGTATGAGCGCCAGAGACATCATCGCCTCTTCGTGGTCCTAGTATAAGAAACCTCTCATCATTCCCCTCTCTCTCTTCTGACAACCAAACTGATCCGAGAGTGGCGAAAAAAAGAAGAAGGTGTTATGCACGACGTTATCCTTGCGATCCTTTCTTTGCTTCACTGGAATTGGAATTGGGTTCACGCCGATCGGAGTGCGCAGGTCGCACGTCGGCCTCATCATTTCTAGTCCTTTTTTTTGGTAGGTGCGCATAGATATCCATCTTCTTAGGCTTCCTGACAACGTCTTGATTCCATCGCAGTTTACCCACAGAGAGGCCGATAGGTCGAAGTGAAGCGGAGTGGCGCTGTAGATCAGAAAGGGTACGCCATCTTCCGTATCCATACTCTCGACCGATGCTGAGATGGCAGTCAGCTACTCCCCCTCCCCCTAAGCAACACTCAAGTGTCAAGGGGAAGAGGGCCATTCCCATTTTTGCCGGTGTTTTGTAAACAGTCGGCTTAATACTATTAAGACTCGTCGTATCGAATGCACGACATGTTCTTCACGGAAATGGGATTTCCTGTCATAGTGATCTTCGTGTAAATCGATCAATCAGTGCGTCGGTGCGCCAGTATCAATATGCATAAGTTGGATGGAAGCTACAGTTTTTCATGAACTCTACAACAACTTTTGTGTGTTCATACATGGAATGATGACACGAGTAAATGGCGAAGGAAAAAAGGAAGGAAAAAATAATAATTAGTATGCGATCTTTAGAACCTAAAAAAAAAAGTACGTAGATGTTCGGCGAAGTGATGTGTAAAAAAACGGATATTAAAAGCGTCTAAGGAAATCTGGATACACCCCGTGTATCAGGTATTTGCAACAGGAATAGGGATGATTGTATGGCATAAAAGAACGATTAGAATAATACGGTGGAAGAAGGATCATACCACGCCGCGAGGGAACGACAATCAGGCAACGCCAACCTCGATAAAACTTCTCCACTTCCACGAAGAGGCACGCTCGTCCACGTCAGTCTTTAGATCGATGAAACTGTGCAGAGGAAACCACGATTCTACCGTACTCCGACGTTTGCGTGCGGGAGACGTGGAGGATGCGGCAGCGGGGGGTGCAGTAACATTGTTCATTGGTGAGGATGTGGTTGGAGTCAACGGCGAAGTGACCGGAAGTGAATAGCTGGTCGTCAGAGCAGGAGCCATTCTAGGCCCAGATGAAAGTATCGATGTAGGTCGGGCAGGTGAGAGCGAGAGTCGTTGCCAAGGGCGCCGATTATCATCGGGACGAGACCGTGTCTGCTTGCCCACGAAGAGATGCGGAGAATTGGGAACGGATTGCCCCTCCTCACCTCCCTCGTCGTCAGCGTCCGCCATCGAGCCCACGTCCTCGATACATACAGTCGGCACAGGCCGTATCCCCTCACCCTTGGGACGAGCGACACTTATGTCTCGTCGCTTTCCCTCACCTTCACCCTCCCCATCCTCGCTGTCGCTCATACTCATGAAATTGCTCTTCCTGAGTGCTTCCCCACGCACATGCCTCCGTGGTCCCCACCTTCCCTTGCCTTCCAGACAAGCCAATGCATCCATTCTACTCCGCATCTTGGCCGACGAGGCGATGCTCTCCGAGCGAGCAGGTGAGGATACGCGACGCTGATGATAAAGCGCATGCGTGTCCGCTCTACCGCCTGAGAACCCCGGTGAGCAAGGAGAGAAAGAAGGTGGGGAGAGCAACGATGAATCGCGCTCGGCGAGAGGGACTGACTGGGACGCGCGGTGATGTGAAGATCGAGGTGTTGATACGAGCACATTGAGAGACGAGGAAGTAGATGGTGCGAGGGAAAGGTAGGGTGGTGAATCTAGGCGCTTCAATTGTACTGGGCGGGGATGTGATGGGCTCGGCGGTGCTGTCTTCGTTCTCTTCTGTGTGGGAAAGAGGGAAGGGCGTAAAGAAGGAGAAGACGGCTGTGACTTTGGGCCTCGCAGTTTATTGGATGGTACAGTCAAGGACGATACAGGGGGGTCTGGCAGTGACGTTAATGGCGCCGGCTTTGGAGAGGGGATATTTCGTAAAGACTCTCGTGAAGGTCGCCAAGACACAGTTGGCGCAGCAGGTTTCGGAGGAATAGGGGTGACACGTTTGGGGGTGTCGAATGCAATACGCATCTCGCGTTGTCTGTAAGTATGGTAAGCGCATCAGCACGAGTATGCGACACGGATCAAGAAGACGTACAAGTCACTGTTGGGATCTGACGTGCAGAACGTCCAACTAGTCGATCGTGACAGCGTGGAAGCCTTCCGCCTGTTATAGGTCTGTCGTCGACTGCTCTGTGTCTGAGCTGATGTGCGCCCAGCAGCGCTGTTTGCTAGATCGAGATATAGGAATGATTGTAGCCCGACCTCGTCACGTTTGTCTGTCTGGGGTGTGGAACCATAGTCAGATGCATCGTCGTCGAGGTGGAATAGGTCGATGTCCTCTGGAGACGCCTGCAAAAGACCCCAGGTGAACAACGGAGAGTAGCCAGAAGAGAAACACCGGGCAGACATTGGCAGAGCGAACGAGCGACTGGCCAGGGGGTGACTTGTTATATATATACTTGCCAAAATAAATATATATATCGAAAATAAGTAAAAAATACCGATGCAATGCAATGCGGCGTCGGTCGCCAGGGTAATAATTTTAAAAAGATTTGCTTTCGCCATGACTGTTCTGCCAAGCTTCGAGTTGACTAAAAAAACATGCAAACACAGGGGCGTATTAGTAGTGCCTGTCGGCCCCCACTGCTCTGAGCCTGGTCTGGCTCATGCCATAGTAGCCCTGGGTCGTTCCCCCCGCTTTACGGAAGATGGAGAAGCGCTCAGGACTGGACAGCCTTGGGCACAGGAAGACGATCCAGACCGATGCATCGTACGCACTCGCGCCGTACCTTCGTGCCAGTACATTATTATTATTGCATGATCAATTTGACTGCGACGCGCGCCTAGTCAAACACTCCACTCCGGTTTATTGCATAGCTTGTCAGCGAAAAAACCTGTCCCGCAGCCACGCAGTTGTCCAGCTACCAAGACAAGCTGCGGACCACAGTCGCATTCAGGGAAAAGAAAAAACGTCTCTCATACAGGCTTTTGTTCTGTCAGGCCAGTGTCCATCAAAAGCACGGAAGTGGCGTAGCACCGAAATGGCGCCCTGTGCTCCTCCCCCCTGATGACCTCTCCTGCCGTCAGCATGTGTGTATGTGCTTATCGATCGGTTCCGACTCCCGCTGTCACTATCGTCGACGTCCAGACTGTAAATTTGCTGCTTATTTGTCTGCCAGCACGAGGACCGGTATACGGAGCGGGATCGTCAATCGTACCACTCGGCATCATTCCGCAGTCCATCTTATGCGGTGAACGTGCGCGATGGGCGTCGCGATCGTCATAATGACTGTCGAGCGTCATTGCGCGTCCATCTCGCTTGTCGTCGACCAACACATGGCCCCGGATCAGTCGGAAAAACTATCGAAATATTACCACTCGTGCTTCTGCTGATTCGTTGTCAGCGGTTCGCACGCTGACCATATCACCTCTTCACATCTTCACACCAGCACTTCCGGCGGCACGGATGAGTGCCTGCAGGGTGATGTGCGGCTCTTCTCCATACCCTCACAGTTACCCTGGGGGGTTGGGCGCTCGTGTGCAAACGAACTTTGCACCTCTCCATGGATACGGCAGGTTCAAACTTGCGCCAGACACGGTTTACCCTTGAATAATAAAATATGGATGGTTTGAGACAAGTCGTTGCACGTGCATGTGAGTAGACCGACAGTGCCAAGTAATCCGGAGTATTCTATCGCCAGTACGTAACGTCTTTCACAGATGCACCGCCATGTGACTCGCTACGAGGGTGCCAGTCTGCCAGAGCATCTCCGCGACAGCCGTCGGAGTGAAACATTGAAACACATCGAACGTGTGTACGTTTCCCGAGCTCACCTGGCATGCTACGTCGCCCTCCATATGATAACAGCCACGTTCTTGGCCAACCTATTAGACCTGTCCTTTGATATCTCAGCACAGTATATGGCTGCACTCGGGACGGTAATATCTGAATCGCCGACCAGCGGAGGTGCCTTGAGCAAGTCTCCGACTCTCTGCCACGTGTTGATCCGGCAATCCGAACACTCGGACGTCTTCGGCGTTTCCATGTGCAACTCAAGAATTGTCGGTGGCGGTGGACCAACACAGTCCGCGGCGATCATCTGCACGATTGCTGGGTTTCTACTCGTAAGCAGGTTTTATCTGTGACCCGACAACTTCGTGGTCAAAGTTATTTCTTACTTCTTACCAACCCTAGCTAGCAGGAAAATCACCATTGTCCTCCGTCGGCGGGGTCGGTACCTGCCACGACAAAGGTGGGGAATTCTTCTCCCGCACGAACCTACCATATTCTCGAGAATTCTTCAGAATCGACATCCGTTGGCTCGGAAGCCTGGCAACTCCCGACGGCTAACATGACCCTCTGTGAGCCTTTTGCCTTTCCAATGTAGATCATTGCAGCCCTGTCATCAGGGGGTTAGACCAATGTATGAATTATGCGTGGCACGTCGTGAGTGTATATTCAGGACGGACATCCCGTGGTATATATCTCCACTCAAGCAGCGGTTTTTCTTCTCTTTGGCACTCACCATTGTTTTTCCCTTGCTACCTGATCTTGCGTGTACCATTGTGAAGCCGTTGCGGGGTATTTCGGCAGTCGTCCTTGCCGACTGTAGTACCTAACGATCCACGCTTCTTCTTCAACCTTGCCCACAGGGTCCCCAACGGGTCAGTACAAGTGTTCTTGTCAGACCCTTCGTTTCGAAATCTTTTCATACGGCTCCCTCGGGATAAAACTCAGAGCGCTTATTTGGAACTTCCACTCCCCAGCTCCCAACGGCAGTATGTTCTTTGATGATGACGTGTGCAACCCGCCCTGCTAGTCACTACAAAGTGGGAGCGCGAACGGTCGGGTTTCTACGCACGTCTGTTATTATTTGCATTTCCCAAAAAGCGATCGAGAAGCTCTGGCTCGGTCAACCATAACCCGCACGTGTTCAGTCGGAATGCGAAGTAAAAAAAAGTACACATTCGAGAGCATCGGGTCTTTGGCACAGTGTTTGAATTCTGAAAACAGTCAAGTCTCGCTCACCTCTGGTACGTGGGTGAGCCACGGTGTTCAGAAAAAAGGTCAGTGCTAGAAACCGAGGGCGCTGTGACTGAGTGCCCTTTACGCAGTGAGATGCCCGTGGGAATTTCTGACGTCACATACAGCCGGAGCACGCTTCCGCTCTTTTATCAGCACGCCTGTGGCTGACGCATGCCCATCGGCATCGGAATGGACTGTGGTGGCGGGATCGCATCAACGAACTGTGCCCCCACCGAACCAACAGTATAAGAGACCTTCTCATGCTGTTCTAGCGCTTCGCCCATAGACGACTCTTCCTTTTCACTCTCAACAACACCAGAAGACATGCAACCGATTGGAAAATGGGATGCACGGTCTGTCTTTCCTGGTTGTTAGTCCTGAAATCGTGACTGATGATATGGTCGCAACTCGTCCAGGTACATGGGTATCGTCCCCCATGACAACACGTACTACGCAAAATGCTTGTTGGGAGGCGCACTTGCGTGCGGTCTCACTCACGCCGCAATGACTCCCCTCGACGTCGTGAAATGTAACATGCAGGCACGTAACCACGTTTTCACGCCTCCTTTCTACAGTCCTGACGCAACATCGTCTGTCTACAGGTCAACCCAGCCAAATACCAGCGCCTCTGGCCAGGATTGGCCACCGTGCTCCACGAAGAAGGTGCAGCTGGCATCTGGAAAGGCTTCGGGCCCACTCTCGTCGGTTACACTCTGCAAGGATCATTCAAGTATGGTCTCTACGAAATATTCAAAGACTTCTATATGAACGTCGCCGGCGAAGAAGCGACCAAGAAATACAAGCCCATGATATGGCTCGCAGGCTCCGCATCTGCAGAGTTTTTCGCTGACATAGCGTTATGTCCGTTCGAGATGACCAAAGTCAAGATTCAGACGAGTCCGAACGGGAGTTTCCCGATCCCATTCGGCGCTGCCTTGACGGAGATGAGGAACCGAAAATTAGAAACTCGGTATCCGTTTGGATCGCTCGGTCCGCTGTGGACGCGTCAGGTGCGTCGTTCATCTTCTACATTCGACATCGAACACGTGTGTAATCGCGGAACCACAGATCCCGTACACGATGGCCAAGTTTGTGTTCTTCGAAGGCATCGTACAGCAATTCTATACGCACATCTTCACCGCGCCAAAAGAGACATACTCGAAGCTGACTCAGCTCGGGATTACCTTCACGTCAGGTTACCTTGCCGGCATCATCTGTGCCGTCGTTTCGCACCCTGCCGATACCGTCGTGTCGCTCATGGGCAAGACCGAGAATAAGGGGAAGAGTGTCGGAACGATCGCTCGGGAAACGGGACTCGTGACGCTTGCGACCAAGGGTCTTGGCGCACGTGTAATTATGATTGGCACCCTTACGGGTAAGTGCTATCATACCGTATGAAGAGAGGATTTCACCGTTATTCACAGGATTCCAATGGTGGATATACGACACGTGCAAGACTGTCATGGGGCTCGGTACCACCGGTGGCAAGTGAGCGTGACGGTGCCGAGGAGCGACAAATGTCCGAGCCCGGACTGCGTGCTACGCATCATCTTGACTTGTTCTCATCGTATATATCATAGAAATAGCGTATTGGCATCGGAGTGATAATGGTAACAGACCTTGTTTGACACGGGGAAACTATGCATGTTTTCATAGTATGATAGAAGTTGGTTCTACTGGACAGTACATGTCCGTTGGCATATGTAAAGTCGATGAAAGAGGGTTACCAACAAATCAGCAATTTAGACATCCAAGTGATTCTTAAAGTTCACAAAGTCAACAGCTTTCATCGTGGTCCACTGTGCACCAAGGGATGTCATCTCATTCCTGCCAACTCTGCTTGGGATGAATGGATGTAAAGGAGCCTGGAGTTTTGTTGGTCACATACCTGTCTCTGTTGGTCCAGTCCTGTCTAGCAAGTCCTTTTTCACTCCAAGCAGATAACTTTACATTCGAAGCAGATGATGAACACTCGTCGTCCAGTTCGCCTGCCAGGCTCTTGATCAGGCCCTGGAGGGCTGCATCCAAAGTCCTGTTTGGAAGAAATGGGAATGTCTGTTCAGATCTAGGCTGCATATCGGGTGTAGAGAGGGGAGATCTGCATATCGGACACTGAACCGCCTCATGCCAATCCCCACAGTTGCGATGCAGACGGGAGAAGAACCATTTTAAAATGCAGGTGGCACAGAAAGAGTGTCCACAGGACGGAGCACGTAGGGAGTATGGAGATGCCCTATTAGGGGAAAGAGAGTGTCATTTTAGGAGACGCTCATGTATACGGGCAAGATCGACCGAGGGAAACTTACATTATCTCGAAACAGCTGTGTGGCGCAACACTTTTTGAGCTTTCCAGCTCAAATGGAATGTATAAACTCGACGTACAGGGGACAGTTAAAGTTCTCCTCGAGATTCTTCAACAGATGCTGGGACGTGGCCGTTTTGTATTCGCTGACCAAAAGCGTCAGCTCCTCATTTTCACGGATCACGCTCTCTAGCTGCTTTCCGTGATCAGATTGAACTGCAGGGCTCGTCGAACATCGCTGACGAGTGTCGCGCCTCTTGGTATTGAGTGATTTGCCCCTGACATTGGAGTTCCCTCCTCTGCGACAGACGCTGGCACCGCGGCGCATGGTCGCCAGCCGCTTGCTCTTGCGTTGACGTTTGGCAACGCGAGGTCTTTTGCCCGATTCTACAGTGGCGGTAGTAGTCGATTCACCTGCACAAATAAAACGTTCGAGTCGATATCATCGTCTCCGTGTAAATGTGCAAGGACGTAATGACCCTTACATAACGGGACGGCAGCAGCAGCGGGATCGCCTCGAGTCTGACGGCGGCTGCGAGGGCTTGCTTTGGACATGTTACGTGTAACGTGGGGCGCCATGCTTCTCGTCGTTGGACGCCTCGTTGATCTGGTCGATCTCACCATGATAAGTTTGTCTAGCGGGTAATTTAACTCTGGTGAGAAGGACGTGCGCGTTGTAATCTGGGCTTTCGACTTGACTGCACAGCAGTAACTGACTGGCAAGTTTAACCCCAAAAGCTGCTATCTCTGAGGGGACAGCCACGGAAAGGACGCGGCCCGGCCGGTGCGCTTGACGGGTCGTTAGTGCGGAAGACTTGGACTGCGCAGCTGACACCCGGCTTTTTATTTATTTTTGGTATTGAAAAAATTAACCCTCGTCGTGACGAGTGCCAGCTGTAGCGTGTAGCGTGTGTAGTGTATATACTGTGCTGGTGAGATGCCTAGGCCCAACAGTGTTCCCGTTGTCTTGAATCAAAGCCAAGAACTGACCGTTGTTGGTAATATTGGCAGTCAGTGGCGGGTACGTTTACATGCTTACCTACCGGCCAACATATAAACCACGGCATGCTGGTTGGTGCTAATTATCCTGCTGCGCAGCAACAAAACGTCGTGAGTTTGAGCGCCTTCCCCCGTGCACTACTTAGTACTTAACCCCCAACAGCGAGCGAAGGACCCGGTGGTGGTGGTGGTAGTTTCGGTGACAGCAGGGCTCATCGTCCTCCCACATTTATTGCCTCTTCGCGTCTCGTGATCCTTCGGTTCCCCCCCAGATTTCAACTCGGCACATCCTCGAATAGAGTTTGGCGTTCTGTTTAATCGACGCTCCAACACCCTACCAGCAAAGACGTCTTGGCTCCACCACCTGGGCGGGTTTCTCGAAGCGATGACATGGAACGTCTTGTTCGCATATCTCGTGCTATTGTCGTTGATATCCCACACGCGCGGAGCGCCGGCGGCCGACGTATCAACACCGGTCACTGGCCAAACGATGCCCTTACGAAGACGAGGCCCTCCCTCAGACCTTGACGTATTCCAGCGTGGCCAAATCGCGAAATACCAGAGGGACCTGGTCCTTGCGAGATACTCCGGAGGGAAGCGACCTAGCCGTCGAAGTACAGGCGATAATCTGTGGGTTTGCACGTGGTCCAATTGCTGATTAGTTACTGGTGCTGATGGGCCGAACTGTTAGTCTCGTCGATCAGTCGTACGATTCTGGGTGCGTGACGAGAGAGCGTCAGGTCCGATGCGCGTCTAACGAGCGTCTCTCCACAGCTATTACGGTTCGTTAGCTATCGGAACACCATCGGTATCGTTCGACGTCTTTCTCGACACGGGGTCATCGTAAGCAACTCTCCATTGTGGTCACGATTATCCTGTGCATGACATTCACCCTCTTAGCGATCTGTGGGTGGCTGGGACGTCGTGTGGCAGCGTGTGTAATGGCCTTCCAACGTACAACCCATCAACTTCTTCAAGTTTCAAGAATACTTCTCAGCCGTTCCACGTAGCGTATGGTCAAGGGGAAGCTTCTGGGTATGTCGCAACAGAGACTATCGAAATGGCAGGGTTCTCCGTCTTTAATCAAGGTTTCGGTGAGTTCGTCCCATATGTAGTGCGCGTCAACGGTTATGGGATTCATACACGGGGATTTAGGTGTCGTAAACGACATGTCCTCGGGATTCCTATCTACGCCAACATCAGGGTTGCTTGGTCTTGCTTGGGAATCACTCGCCTCGACCCAGGAAATGCCGTTATGGCAGACACTAGCTAGTAGTGGTGCTTGGGACTCGCCGTTGTTTGCAGTACAACTTACGAGGTCGGTCGTGGTTGCATCATGCAGGACGCGTGTTTGACGGCAGAACGTAGATATACCAACGATACTCAAGCTCAGCCTCTAGAGCCTGGAGGAGTGTTGAACATGGGTAAGCCAGATTGCCCAGGCTGACCCACGGAAACCCTTTTTGACACATACGAAGGTTATACCAACAGTAGTTTATACACCGGCTCGATAGAGTACAGTAACATGACGTCTGAGCCCGCTTTCTGGCAAGTTCCCCTGACGTGTACGTTGCCCTGCACCTTCCGCCTACATCCGCTAATGCATGAGTTCACAGCGATGACCGCGCAAGGTGTTTCTATCCCCATTGGCACTAACGTCGTAGCTGCCATCGATACAGGGACCAGTAATATAGGTGCCCCCTCAGATGTCATAAAGGCTATCTACGAACAGATACCCAACTCAAAGGCTGCCTCTGGTACTTGGGCCGGATACTACCAGTTCCGTACGTCATATATCCTTTTAATTCCGCTGTGAAAGTCATTGAAATCTTCCATTCCGTAGCCTGCTCTACGTCGGTGACTATCACATTCTCTTTCGGCGGATCGACGTGGACCATGGCACCCGCCGATTTTTCTTACACCACAATCGGTGGTCAACAGTGCATTGGGACCTTTTTCGAAACATCGCAAAACAATCCATCCTGGATCCTCGGCGATTCTTTCTTGGTAGGTTCTTTCTTTTTTTGATTCTGAGAACGCTGTCTTCGCGCATTGCTTATCGGTCCTCCTAGAAAAACGTGTATACGGTGTTCCGCTACGACCCGCCGGCAGTTGGATTTGCTGCGCTATCCGAGGTCGCTATAGCCCAGAACGGCGTGAACGGGGCCGCAGTACCCAGCGCGACGATTGGCTCTGCCACGGCAGCAGTGACGGGGAGTGCTGCCTCCACTACACTTCAGTTCGCGCCGGCTTGGATAGGACTCAGTCTCCTCTTCAGCTTATTGCACACATCATTGGTATAGGAATCGCAGATGACCTGGCACGTGTGTGGACTATGACCGTGGATATTTGGCTGCCTATTTTATTATATCCACGACTTTACGGAAACCTCCACCTTCTGGACATGACTACGAACTTGGTACATATTTGATGCAGCGACAGATGACATAACTTTGTACAGCACTCTACACCTCTGGACTTGGACTACATAGCTAATTCTCGTGGGGGGTATGGTCAACATCGTTGTCCATGCATTCGAGGGAGTCTCGATGCAAGAATGTACACAAAGGAATGCAAGATCATGAATATTGTAGTGTCAGTCCGTAAAGCGCTTGACTCCGTCACGCGCCTCCCTAATCTTCAAAATCGTCCATGGATAACTCAAGACTCCCGAGTTGAACGACTTGCACCACTTCTGCTGGGTCGATGTCCATAGCATCACCGTCGTCCAACGGTGCATCCGGGACGTCCATATTGGTCACGGCGTTCTCCCCAGGGTGCTGTTCCTGGTCCAAGAATCCAAGACACGTCTGCATACACCCTCTCCATCGCAGAGGAACGGTACCGCCAACGTTTACACCGGCGATATGTCTCTCCCACGTAAACCTCTCCGCAGCGTGCCCGATGAACACTTTTGATCTATGCTTGGGATTCGCGCATCTGGCATAGCCCTGCTGGCTCACCGAACGCTGACGACTACCCATTGACAGTGGCTCCGCCGAGAATCGCTTGCGCAGACGAAGGATTCCTGGTACACATTCCGTAAGGATCGAGTGGATGTGCGGAGGGATGTTCCACTGGTCAGACAAGGGCAGGTCGTAATACTCGGCGATGACGGTCCTTGCGCTAGGCCCTTCTCCCAGAGGAGTGAGGAGTAAGCGGAGGCAAAGTTCTGTCAAGGGGGGAACGGCTTCGATGGTGGTCACGACTGGTGACACCGTAATTGCCGCGGGTATCGGTGAGTTGTCAACATGGTCCCCGAGCACCGAGTTGGTCCGGCGGGTACTGGGAAACCGATTAGTAAGTTTGAACGGAGACGAGGGTTCAGGGAGAAAGGGATTCGGGTATAGTAAGAGTTTGTCTAGTTTCATGTCGCGGATTTCCCATGGCAAGTATGTCAGTCTGTTCAGAGAGATGTTGAGTTCCTTGAGGTTTTTGAGGCGACATATGTCTCCAGGTAGATATGTCAATTGATTGCTGCCTATATGAACTTTTCAGAGCTGCTCGATGAGTAAACGTTGTCGCAAGATACGTACGAAGACTCAATACGGAGAGATTCTGTAGCGTGAACAGCTGAGGCGGGAGAGAGCTTATCTTGTTTCCCGAGAGGTACAGTTGCAAGACGTGTCTCTGCTTTCCAGAATCGACTATGGATTGCGTCCTCCCGAAAGAACGCGTCCTGGATGGTTCGGTGTTGACGCGTGACAGACTACGTCCTGAGAACATCGTCTGCTCCGAGACCTCTGGCGTGTTGAAGAAGCTGGACAGGTCACCGATCGACGGGGGGATACTTTTGAGTTGTTGGTTGCTGCCCTGAAACTGTGAGACTTGGGTCAACGGACGAAGGGTACAAATTCCAGAGACCTGAGATCAACATGACCAATGCCAGTATCGAACGGTCTGCGAAGAGCTTCATCCCAGAGACGCTCCTCGCGGTCAAGATATCGCGAGGTACGATGAGGGGGCGAATCGCAGTCGCTAGTCACTACGAAATCGTCCTCCACGAGTGAACGTGCACCAGCTGCGTTCCGACTTAAACCAGCTACACGCGAAAATGTGGATGGAGGGGTGATTGGAGGCGCCGTTTTCTTCTCATAACTGGGGTGTCGTTTGGCTGCCTTGGCGGAACCAGCGAAGGGGTGCGAGAGTGGTAAATTCTTGGGCGAAGGAGGGTCCAGTGAACATTCGCCTATCTGGGGGCTCGAGAGCGGTGAGGAATCGACAGGACCCAACAGCGGCGATGACGATGGCGAGGTTGCCGTCGACGATGAGGGCGTTCGTAGCATGCCGGGACGACTTTTCGTGGGTCGTGCGACGTGTTTTGCTAGTACAGTAACGAAGGACTCACCCTTTATTACTTCCGGTTATCCGCCATCCGCGCGACTTCCGCGTATTTCAGCTAGTTTCGACGTAAAACACCCAGCACGGCGGTTAACTTATTGAATGCTCGCTAAATACCAGCGCTCACGAGTCAACGGCTTGGATGGACAATTGAAAGGTCGTGTATTCATACCCGATGTCCGACTGGGTTTATCATTACAACAAGCAGCGGACTTCCAGAGACCCTATCGTGCAAGATATGAAGCCCGTATCATCGACACGCAATTGGTCTGTCAGCTAGCTAACGACTCAAACAGGAGAACCGTAGGGGTGCTACCAACACAATCGACAACAGACGATCTTTGATATCTCCCCAATAGGCTCCCACAAGACACTCCGGGACCATAGTGGGACTACACTAGCACATGCGACAACAGACAATCTTCGACGGACCCTTTCGGAAATGACGTGGGTCGAGTTTGGTTCAGATCGTACTGGCACGAATCAAGTGATCAGCCTTCGCAGACCGCGCCTTGATGGAACACGGAAATGTCTCCGGACGACTTGGCAGTCAAAATTCAGCATGCAGTCATCCCCGTTGTATATTCCAATGTACGCACATGGCTCCCCCATTCTTGAGCTTCGGAGTAACATCTACCTCAGCTCCGGAAGCGTCTGTCGCTTTCCCAATTTGCATGGTCGCTAGCATCGACACGATCACGGCCCAGAGACTCTGCCCGGCGAGGTAGTTCCCAGGACAGACTCGACTGGACCGCTTCACGTCAATTTCACACTGGTCCTACTCGCACTTTAAACTCACCGCCCAAAGCCAAATGCGGGTCCTCCAGTAGTGTTTTAACCTTTGATATCGAATGGAATGGCACTAGAGCAAATGTGCAAAACGCCGTCAGGTCACCGTATCATACTGGAACTTGCTGATCGAGCTCAGTTGCCTATCAAGTTTTATTTTTGCCCTCGTCCTGCTTTTGGCTTGCGCGGTCCGTTTGCAAGCCCCTGTCCAATCCATCGAATGCGACCAAGGCCGTCAAAAGGACGGAAGTGACGCGGAGTGGGCTTGAATACATGAGTGAAGGTGTTCTCTCGTTTGATGGTTCGCGTAGAGTTTAAGGTCATGAGGGAGCTTCCATTGGACACATCGAAACGTCAAGTCGAACCCCCGCAACGCCTCGTCGAAAGGAACGTCTCCCTTCAAATAGTTTCCCTAGAACAGTTTATTCGTGGAACCATGACGGAAAGCACGAGCTCCTACAAAGTTATCATTGTGATGGAAGTACGATGAACTGACGTATGTACAAGGCATATTTAAACTGAGGTTGAAAGGCCATTTGCAGGCATGCTACGAGTCCTGTACCGCTCACAGAGGAAGTGCAGTGAGTCAAAACAAGTAAAGAGAAGAAAATGAAACACCATCAAAATGCATTTAAAACTACCTTCGTGAATAGTAGAATACACAAAACAATCCAGACGCGATAGTTTAAGAAGAGTCACTTGCTGGATGGTCGTGATAGTACGGGTGATTGTGCGGTCTGCCCTGACCCGCCGCCGTCTGCTGGAACCGGCGTGGCCGCGGAGGAGTTGAACATGGCCTTCAACGCCAACTCGTTCCTCTTTTGCCTCACTCTGTCCGCTTCCTCGGTGCCCCCAGTCATCTTTAGCTTCTTCCCACCCACGAAACCTGCCAACTCATTCTGGAATGCGTCGGATCGACTAGCTAGCTCTCGTTCGCGGTTCTTCTGATTCGCTGCGATGGCCTTCAATCGCTTCTCCGGATCTACTGAAGCGCCTCGGATCTCCATCATGACGGTACTCAGTCCACCGTGACCCTCGTCCGCAGGAAGAGCTTTGAACCGCCCACGAGCCGAGCGGTTCGGCGTATTGCTCTTGAGATTGACCACTTTTTGGACATGGTCAAAGACTTCGGCAAGACCTTTGTGGTCCTCCAGTAAATCGGCCAATAGCTCTTCCTGGTGGCTGAGGAAGCCTTGCTCTTCCACGATGTTCTGTAGTTCTTCCTCCCAGGTCTTCTTCCACATGGGCTTGATAGTATCCAGGTGATCTTTCAAACTTGACAACTCCGTGGCCGTAGCCACAACGTCTTCCCGAATAGTCTTCAACAACTGCGGTTTGGGTGTGATCTGGCGCTTTATCACGTCGTCCCTCAGACTTTCCACAGTATCCTGCAACTCCTCCACCTTCGTCAGCGCGTTTTGACTGCGCGTGTCAAGCTTGCCCTTGCCGCTATCGATGAAACTGCGTGAACCACCAACTTTGGCACTCGCAAGTTGCTTCACGGACTGCGTCTGGGTGCGCAGCGCATTGAGAGACTCCTTGGTCGACTTCATGAACTCCGAATACAGCTGCCTCATAATGCCCAGATCGCGTCGTAAATTTTGCACCTCGTCAAACTGCGTCTTCAGATCGTTCACGACACGATTAGAGTACTCCGACATCACCGATGCACCGGTCATTTGTGGCTGCAACTGAAGCGATTGTCCCGTCATCTCCGGCTGAATGAACGGGCTCTGATTGTCGCCCACGATACGAGATAGGCGTCGTGCAATATGCTGGAACTGCTTGTCTGACGGACGGTCTGCTACTGGGGTGCTCTCCGCGAACTCGTGTGCCACTATAGGACTAGGGTGGTGCGATGATCGACGATTGTGTGTAATTGCTGACTTGAGCTCTTTGAGGTCATTTGACAGAGTAGATATCTGCGCATCGATGTGCTGTTTTATTTGGTCCAGCGCTGAGGACTTGTGATTGAGCAAGGGCGCCGGGAACACAGCAAAAAGCCGCCGACTCACGTTCAATGTTAAGTGATAATAAGCATTTTTCTTTGATTTCTTCCATGTCCTCAAGCTCATACTGAACGCCACTAGAGGGATCGCGAATGTAGATGGCAGGGAAGTTCTCCATGCCTGGATTGTACGAAAACTTGTCGACGAAAAGCATACGCAACGATGAAACTGTCATCCCAGGCTCAAACGTGGCCTTTTTCACCTCACGACCGACCTGGAGAAACACTGGGAATGACGATGTCTGGGATGAGTCGGGGACCTCCACCTCCTCCGACAATTTACTCCTATTCGATAGAGTCTTAGAAATTGATTGCGCTCGGGTCATATCTGTGGGAAAGGGAAGAGGGGGTACGGGAGGTGTGGGTTCCTTATTTGCAGGCGAAGGTGTGCGAGGACCCTTCTTGGACGTGCCAGCCGGCGACTTTGTGTCAGATTCGTCTACTTCCGTAAGCACGGCCAGTTCGACAGGGGTCAAGTTCGACGAAACAGCCATCGAGCGACGATTCGGAGAACTGGATATCGTCCGTTCCCGCGTCAGGCCATTTCCTGCCATTCTGCTGAATTGGTAGGTAGAGAAGCGTTTAGAAGCTCGACGTTCGAGGACATCGCGGTTCCTCAGTGCAGCGAGGGAGCTGGCTACCCCGGGTGCATCCGTCTCCATAGGTGGCGTCTTGGGTGAGGAAGACTCGCCACTGTGAGTGTCTTCCACAACCGAAGAAGGCTCTATGATGACAGTGGGAGGGGAAGCGACCGGCGGGGAGGCTGGCCCGTCGACAAGCGAATATCTCTTAACGGATGCGGGGACAGGGGAAAATTGTGGCGGTGGTGTAGGAGGTACATCTTTGTCCGTGTTGGGAGGCACAAATGGTGATGGTGTGTAGGTCTGTGAAGCAATGAGCGTCTCCGTCGACGCACGTGCCGAGAAGTCATCTTCAGGCGCATATACGGCGTTCTGGGATGGTGGTTGAGAGTGTCGAGACTGTGAAGGCTGAGGGGTACGCTCGTGATGCCCGTTCGTATTAGTAGACACGGGTCGCTCGTTGACTGGAGGATCGTCCTCGGGCTCTTCGAACGGTGGAGGTGTCATTCGTGACTGCGTTTCGGGTCGTTTACTGGATGGCCTGGCGGATGTGCGCACAGGGGCGCTATCTCTGTTTGTCTCTACATTTCTCTCGTCTTCATTGCCAAGTGACGGCTGTGGTCGGTGTTTCACGACTTCCTCGTCTCGTTTAGCAGAAGCCTTGTTCGACCTTGACGAACGGCTATCGGTGCGCGCATGAGACGAACTCCGGTGCCGACTCTGGTGATCCGAAACTATCCGCCGGTACATGGACTGCTTGTTCCGAAGACCATGCAGCAGGTTCGTAATAATCTGGCGCACCTTTGGAAGGTAAATGTTCAGGGTGTCTGGAGAAGCGTCTTCCGAGAGACACGTTTCGAGGACCTCTCTCAGGTCTTCGGGTACGGACATGAGGTCGCTGAAAGGTGATATTTACAAAATTAAAGACTTTGGCAACGTGGTTCCGTGCAGGTAGATGGACAAGGGTACGCACGACATGTCGATATTGAACGAGGCAAACGCAGCCACTGCTGCGTTGAAGTCATTACCCAGACGCACGTAGACGTCGCTGATCTGGCTCTCGGACATTTGAAGATTGCTCCATAGCGTGAGCGACTCGAGCAGCTGCTTTATTGCCACAAGAAGTCGTGTGACTGCAGACTCGACGGTAGGCTGTTATGGATTGAGCGTTCCCCCGTGGGCGTTCCAATGGGTTGACGAAAACGCGGGTGTACTTACATGAGAATGCGAACGGCCACTGCGAGACGAGGTGGACGAGACGGATTGGTTGTCCCGCTTCGGTTTGTGTCCGTCGTACGATGGTGGTGGTTGTGTCGATGCCATTCGAATTCGCTTGGTCTTCGGTCAAGCTCAAGCCTCAAGGACATTTCGAGACTCGACAGATCCCGGACACGCGTATCACATGAGAAAATACTTCCAAACTAGGTAACAACAAACGACCACTATTTAATGCTGCGAATTGTACGGAGCAGCCCCCTCTCCAGCGAGAATGTAGTCGTTCAGAATCTCGTCGTGCTCAGTCCTCTTATATGTCCGAATGGTCTCCCCATAATCCGAAATCTCGTATACACGGAACCTCCGATCGAACCTAGTGTCACCGTTGAATATTTACTGCATTTATCAAGCAATCATATCGACTTACCCAACCCTGCCATACCCAGAATATGAACTAGAATCAACCCAGTCAGTTTGGTGACAAATACATGCACGCATTCCACACTCACCCTCCTCCGCCAAAGCATAGCCAAACATCTTTAATTCTCTTACAATCCTCGGTAACTGTAGCATGTCTCCATCACCGTCGCCACCCTAAACCCGCAGGAAGAACTTACCGTGACAATGTCCGTTCGCAACAACCTTGACCTCAGGAATAGCAGCACCAGCAAGGTGGTCCGTTTCCAACGCAGTCAGTAAACCCTTCTCGAACATACCATCACTCTTCTTGGCAGCGCCAGAACCCTCCAATGAAACACCGATATCAAGAGGAAGCCCTGTGCGCTGATCTGTATCAGGTGTGCTGTACGATTCTTGTCTAACAATCAAAGTCAGTACAAATCGGATGAACAGCCCTCGTCAGACG
Source organism: Pisolithus albus (assembly GCA_024613165.1). Taxonomy (NCBI): domain Eukaryota; kingdom Fungi; phylum Basidiomycota; class Agaricomycetes; order Boletales; family Pisolithaceae; genus Pisolithus; species Pisolithus albus. The sequence continues at coordinate 46,747 of JANFAB010000163.1, forward strand.
CACAGCGGAATGTGGAAAAACATCAAAGCGTTCGGCTTGGCAAGCTTGCGAGTCGATGGTGGAACTTGACCTGATTGCCTCCGCCAGATATCTCCAAGGTCAGAACTAGTCTGAGGAGTGTACGGGCGCTCAATGGGATATATCAGCGCTGATTCACCCAGGAACCAGTCAATTTGGTCCTGCGATCGACGTATCAGCCAGAATGCAGTGCGATCCAAGTAAAACCTGCCTGGTGAATCCAATCATACTCTGTCGGGAAGAAATATCCAAACCAGTCCAAATAACCTTTAGAGTATGCCCCGGAATCGATGAAGTAAAGAGTGAGTAGATGCGTCGCCGAACTGACCCCTTCATGAACCACTGTATCATAGAAATGGTCACGTCCACTCACCTGTCCCCACTCTTGACTTTCAAAACGTAGTTTCCAACACCATGGATATCCTTGGGACCTCTCTCTACGAGCGAGTATGGTAAAGCTTGCATCATCTTCAACTGCTCTGCTTTAACCGCCCCGATCTCATCATCGTGATTGCCAAATACTGCAGCCCATGGGATCTTCCGATCTATCACCTCCGCTGTGAACTTTGCTAACACAGACTTGGGATCCCACGACGTTCCCTGACCATTAAGCTGGTCTCCTGTAAAGACCACCATGTCCGGCTTCTCTGCATCGAGTACATGTCCAAGCAACGTGCTCGTCAGGTTGTCTGAGGCATCACAGGGAGAAATGTCGGTGTCTCTGCATTCGCCTCGGGAAACAGAGAAGTGTAAGTCGGCAACCTGGAGAATCCTGAATTTTCCATCTTGAGAAAAGTGGAGAGGAGGAGCGCGAGGCACAGCTGGACAAGACGTCAAGCCATCCACAACATCAAATGAAATAAAATCGTCGTACTCACGCTTAACACCCCGCCGATAAGTCATATACACGCTCTCGACGATGCCAGATTTCTCTGGTGTAACAGCAGGTTCGAGCCTCTCAAATCCATACCATGGACGGCCTTCACCAAACAAGACATCGACCTCGGTCACAATTTGTTGCTTTTCTGCAACTGTCATCTCGTTCACCGTTTTCCCGACCTTATACCAGAGATAGAGGTGCTTTGTACGCATTACGCCGTCTCTGATGGAACGTTTGACTTTGAACCACGAATCTGTTCTGGGACTGGGTTCTTCTCCGGAAGGAAGCAGCTGGAATTCGGTGATAAGAGGAACGTCAAGCCGCCGCGTGCGTCTATAGTAAATATTCTGCAAGAGGAGATTACGTCGGAAGGCATATCATAGACGCGAGGCGCGTAGACTCACTAAAGACCAGATTCCGGTCTGCAGGTTGAGATCCCGCTCGACGCGCACCCATTTACCCTTGACGGCGTCCTTCTCCGGCGTCGTGTCCGGTGTGCACAGGTCGACGCCGGCGAACTCAGGGGAAAACATGCAGCGCTCGATAGTGATTTCTGACACTAGAGGAAACGTGAGACAGACGACGAGAACCCTTGACCACACACGACGCACGCCCAGTATCATGCGGTAGGAAAGGTGCCCAGTAGTCCAGAGGATAACTTGAGGTATCAGACGGCTCGTCTTCGGGATTCGATACATTCCACCAATCTGTACTAGACGGCGGCCCTTGAGGCTCAGTGGAAGGAAGGCCGACATCCTCAGGTCTGGCGCTGTCCCCTGCGGAGCTGACAGAATCCCATGACTGCCATCCAACTCTCTGAGATAATCCTGGGCCATGAGTGGGTTGGTAGAGTATGAATATGAAAGTGAGGAGGCAGGAGAAAGCGACGATAGCGAGCGCCGGTTCAGCAATGGATCGAAGAAAGCGGAAGAAGCGGGAACAAGACAAAGCCATGTTTATTAGAGAAAAAGAGCGAACTACGGTCGACACAGAAAACGTTCAGCGTTGGTTGAAATACGCCAGCCACGGCGTGCACATCGATGGGGGATATTTCCGTTGCCCTGCGGGGAAGAGCACAGTATGTGCCAGGTCACGTGGAATGCCGGGTGCCACGTGACTGACGCCCATACCATTTGGGAATTTTTCGAGTCCTCCCCCGAGTATACGCCATGCAGTCACTCGGACGCGTCGTACGACGGCTGTACTCGACGAAGCCACCGCGACCGCCCACGCAGAGGGCTGCAACTGCACTACCAAAGCATGCAGCGGAAGCAAGGGAGGCATCGACCCCAATGGCCGTTCTCGAGCGCCGTGCACGGAAGCAACCCGAGCTGCTGCCTCCACCCGGGAGCGACCTCACACCATCCGAGTTCTCCAGCTATAGACGACAGCTTGCCAAGGGGGAGCTCAAGACGGAGGAAGGGAGGGACCTTACCGAAGCGGAATGGCTGGATGCGCTGAACGAGAAGCGTTCGCGCCTTCGCGGTATCAAACTCGCCGGTAAAGGCAACCAAAAACAGGTGGAGGTCGTCGGCCAAAAGATCTATCTCCCAAATGTCATATTTCGTATGGTTCGGAATCACACGCCGAAAGGAAAACCGTATAACCCGTACGAAGCGACATTTCGCGTGCCCCAGTCCATCACCAAAACCGACATCCGTTCGTACCTCTCTGCGGTATACGGCGTGAAGACTACGTACATACGTACGGCCAACTACATCTCCCCTTTACGGCGCACCCGCATGGGTATGCGGCCTGTTGGAAGGTATCGAACATACAAGCGTGCTGTCGTTGGTCTCGTCGATCCATTTTATTACCCGTTGGATATGGAGGACATGGACAAGGTGGCGAGGAAAGAGCGTGAGGCATGGCTGGAGGAGAAGTTTTCACTCAAAACTCTGATTCGTTGGCGAAGGTACGAGCTTGTCCGTACGACGCAGGCAGGGAGCAGAGGTTGGCATTTCACGGGTCACCTGCGGAGGGACAAGATATTGCAGGCCGTTGCTAGACGGAGGATGATTACAAGAATGGAAATCGAAGGGATCAAGGCCGAGATCGCAGAGAAACGTGCAGCGGGGAAGCCAATCCTGATGGAGAAGGTCAAATCGTAGGCTTTTTTAAACCACAAGTGTACTGCTCCCATCATTGACATTACATATGGACACTCTGATTCTAAGCTACAGGATATAATCCGCACACATACACTCGATCGTTGCAACAGCATATCAGCATAAGTTCATAATGGTCATAGAGGTGGTCGTGTGCGATAGTGGTTCCGCCGAATGTCCCCACATTGGCTTGTAGTCATGCATCAGGACTCCATACGAGTAGCCCCCAGTCGTTGGGAGTCTTCGAGCGCTTTCCTTATATCCGATAGACGGTTGCGCCAGGGGGAGGGAATGATCCCTGTGCTGAATGCGACGTGTCAGAGCGTGCCTCCAGTCCTCAGGATGGCTTGAACGCACAAGTCTCTAGTTGCCCGTGGCTTGATTGCCTTTTCCCCTGGTATCTTTATATTCTTTGGAGTGAAAAATATGTGCGACAGCTTCATCCTGGCCGTGCAGCAAGTGCTCAGGTTGGGGGGGAATGGGTGTGATTATGTGTGGGCTGTTCTGCCCGTCTCTTATTTATTGTACGGGTAGGGCAGCGATAATCGCCGGAGGGCAACACCCGCCGGATCCGAGGGAATGTCGAACATGTTGACTGTGGCTCTTCACAGCCTCTCATTCAGTACAGTAGACAATGAGAGAAACACAAAACAAGGAATACTGGAGGATTCAATGCCATCTCCCACTGATGAAAGTACGGTGAGATGGCCGAGCGGTCTAAGGCGCCAGACTAAGGACCTGGTCATACGATGACCACAGGGTATCTGGTCCGAAAGGGCGTGGGTTCGAATCCCACTCTCATCACAACTTTTTGTCACTTCGCGGGTTGACAGAAACATTAGACAGTCATGCATGCGATCAGTATAAAAGAACGTCGTTCGGAAGTACTAGCTGATGCTCGGCCTCCCAATCTCTCTGCCAGGCATCCACTCGTCTCATAAGATCAGCCCAATCTTCTTCGCTCTCGACCCCTTCTAGCCACTCCTCCTCTTGTCCAAGTGCCTCTATTCTCTTCCAGCCGCGTTTCAGGCTCCCAATGTAATTGAGGATTTCTCTTCTCCAGGGCTCGACAAAGCGGGTATTCTCCTCCGACGATCCTTCCCTCAGTCGCAGGGTCTTGATAAGATCATCTTGATAATCGAACGTGGAATTGTCGACCATCCTATGCCCGACGTGATAAGGATTATACCCTCTCCTCCGAAGGTCTTCCTCGCTGTCTGCAAGCTCCCTCAGCAGTTCGGCTCGAGGTGCGAGCAGGCTACCATTTGCGATGATCGAGGTGGCGTAGATACTTTGCGCGGTATCCGAGGGGCAGCTTAAAGCCAATATCGGGAGGCCGATGAAAGCCAGTGCATTGGTCGGGTAAGACGTCGACAGCGAAAATATATGTCTATGCAGCGGAAATAGATAACGCAGGTTGGTAGTGAGCTTGTTCTCGTCTGTCTTGTCAGACTTTGGTTTCACGACCACTTCCCCGCCTTCTTCTAGGAAAGGCACACGTAGATCATAGCCGGTACCCAGTAAAATCGTAGTAACGTCTTGCGCCGTCGACCCGTCTACAAAGACGACGTCATCCGATGTAAAATGTGAAATCTCAGGTTTCATTTCTACGGGTCCAGTCGGTGCCCTTTCTGCCTTACTACGAACGGAAAGGTAAACCTTCACCGGAAAATGGAGAAGGTCGAATCAGGCACCAACTGACGAATATCACTGGAACGACGCTCACCTTGCGGGCATACTGCGACACCTGAGATGCAATGTCGACCCCGCTCGCTCCTCCACCGACGACTACGACGGTTTGGTTAACATATTGACTAGGGTCGCGGTACCATAGCGAATGCAGAATTTCACGGTGCAAGCCATGTTTAGCCTTCGCTAACCATGTTTCTTGTCCAGCGAAGACGACTATATGTGGCTCGTGGTTATGTCCACTCGCAACGACGAGATGATCGAATGATCTTTGTATCCGATCACCGTTATGGTCTTCAACTTTAATCTCCCAACTCCCGGCCTCCGACGTTCCTGTCCATGAAGACGACAGCACGGTATGGTTTAGCTTGATGTATGGCCAAAGACCATAATTCGTCGCGTAATCCCGGTGATACTGCTCTATGTATTCGTGCAGGGGGTAGAGCGGTGTTCCAGGCGGAAAGGGAATGCCGGGATAAGTCATGATAGGCACGGGGGTATTCGTGTGCAGCTGAGGATACAACGGTGTTTCGGGTAGCTCAGGCGGAGGAGCGGGCGATGGGTCGGGCAACCTACCAATATGCAGATGTATCGAATTTAATGAAAGGAAGGGAGCGTAAGGAGTAAGACCAGACTGCACCATATTCCCCCGACATCCCTGCGCTGCTCGTACAAAACTATATCCCAGTTCGCACGTACTTCGGGTGGCAGATCCAACAGGTTTTTCAGCATGGCGAGGCCAGCGCTCCCAGCACCGACGATAGCGACTGACTTGGAGATGTCTTGCTCCGGGTCATGCGGCGACACACACTCCAGCGGCAGTAGTCGAAAGAGCGAAGAGCCCAGAAGTGAGCATGCCAACTGTACAAAGTCGAACTTCATGTTCACCGAGGTCTCTACGAAGGTGAGCCGAACGACGAGGAATGTGTTTCACTCGACAACCCCATCACGAGGGTTTTATGTATTCTGAGCCCATCACCTACGCTGATGACGCACTGCTGTAAAGGGATTAGTGTTTTGTAGTAGCTTACACATCAGACCGGAGTAGCCGTTTGTTTATGATTCAATACATGTCCGTGTCATTCGGAGATGCTCAGCCTCCCAGTCTCTCTGCCATGCGCTCACTCGTTTCATAAGATCAACCCAGTCTTCTTCACTCTCAACCCCTTCTAACCACTCCTGCGCTTGCCCAAGTGCCTCCAGCCTTTTCCAGCCACGCTTCAGGTCACCCAGGTACTCGACACAGTCTCTTCGCCAGGCCTCGACGAAACTGGTATTCCGCTCTGGCAATCCACCCTTCGATCGCAGGGTATCGATGAGATCATCCTGATAATCGAACGCGGAGTTGTCGACCATCCTATGCCCGATGTAATACGGATCATACCCTCTCCTCCGAAGGTCTTCCTCGTCGTCTGCAAGCTCCCTCAGCAGTTCAGCTCGGGGCGCAAGCAAGCTGCCATTCGCAATGATAGAGGCCGCATAGATACTTTGCGCAGTATCCGAGGGGCAGTTATAGACCATTATCTGGAGACCGATGAAAGCCAGTGCGTTGGTCGGGTAAGACCCCGACAGCGAAAATATATGTCTATGCAGCGGAAATAGATAACGCAGGTTGGTAGTGAGCCTATGTCTGTCTGTCTCGTTTGACCCTGGTTTTACGATCACCTCCCCGCCTTTTTCTAGGAAGGGCATTCGTAAGTCGTAGCCAGTACCCAGTAGGATCGTATTGACGTCTTGCACCGTCGACCCGTCCGTAAAGACGACATCATCCGAGGTTAGATGTGAAATCTCGGGCTTCATTTCCACAGGTCCCGTTGGCTCCCGCCGTGGCGGACTACGAACGGAAAAGTAAACCTTCAATGAACCTCGAATCAGGCATCGACTGACAAACCATCACAGAAACGAGACTCGCCTTACGGGCGTGCTGCGACACCTGAGATGCAATGTCGACCCCGCTCGCTCCTGAACCGACCACTACGACGGTTTGGTTAACGTACCGACTGGGGTCGCGGTACCATATCGAATGCAGGATTTCACGTTGCATGCCACGCTTAGCCTTCAACCACGTTTCCTGTCCAGTAAATGCTACTATATGTGGCTCGTGGTTATGCCCATTCGCGACGACGAGATGGTCGAATGATCTTTGTATTCTATCGCCATTATGATCTTCGACGACGGTCTCCCAATGCCCAGCCTCCGACGTTCCTGCCCATGACGACGACAATACGGTATGGTTCAGCCTGATGTATGGCCAGAGATCATGGTGTGTCGCGTAATCTCGGTGATACTGTTCTATATATTCGTGCAGAGGAAAGAGGGGCGTGCCAGGCGGGAAGGGAAATCCGGGGTAAGTCATGACAGGGACAGGAGTGGTGGTATGCAACAGAGGATATAATGGTGTTTCAGGTAGCTCAGGCGGAGGTGCGGGCGATGGATCTGGCAACCTATCCAGCGTCCAGTGCATTTATTGAATCTGGTGAGATGACAAGCAAGACCACACCGCACCATATTCCCCCGACATCCCTGCGCTGCTCGTACAGAACTATGTCCCAGTTCGCACGTATCTCGGGTGGCAGATCTAACAGGCTTTTCAGCATGGCGAGGCCAGCGCTCCCAGCGCCGACAATAGCGATTGACTTGACGGTATCTTGCCCGAAGTCGTGTGACGGCAAGCACTCAGGGGGTAGCAATCGAAAGAGCAGAGAGCCCGGGAGTGTACATGCCAGCCATTGAAAGTCGAACTTCATGTTTACGGGAACCCCACCAGCACTTGTCTCTTTCGAAGGGGAACCGGAGACACATATACATAGCCAACCTCCGTGCGCGTTTTCTGAGCTCATCATCAGCGTCAATGGCGTGCTGATACCGGAAATACTTGTGGCTTACATATCAGATCCTAGAATAATTTTGATACCTGGCGGGAGTATCTAGCAATAACTCTGATACCAGATACTGCTCTAGGTTGGCCGAACATGTATGGCTAGGACTCTGCGCTCTCGCTCATCTTCTTGCCTAGCTGGTCCAAAAGTGATTGGAGCATCTCCGCTTCCTCCACCAGTTTGCCTATCGTCGCCTCTCCTTCCCGGACTGGTGCAGCCAAAGGAGCAGGTGACTCCTTCCAGCTCAACCTCTCCGTCGATTCATTGACCACATCTCTCCACGTCTTTCCCTCCATCTTGAGCAACGACGCGAGCTCGTCTTTTATTCGTCGACACGCGCCTACACCATCATACCCGAATTCCGTGTAGAGTTGAACGAACGATGCACCTGCGCGTCCGTACTCCAGGGCGTCTGCCCCAGAGCTGATGCCACCGCAACCAATGATAGGAATAGATGCAGGGAGATGAGCTCGAAGGGTCTTCAAGGCACGGAGGGTGTAAGGTTTTAGCGGTCTACCAGATAAGCCACCCGTCTCGACCTTGTTTGCTGCGATAGACCCGAGCATAGCATAAGTAAACGCGGGCACGCCACACCTGGATTTAGTCACTTACAATCTATCAGCGAGGATGGCCGAGTGATGGTCGTGTTGCTGACGATGACACCGTCGATGTCACTGTTCCGTATAACCTCGGCCATCTCCGCAAGTTGGGATTCTTCAAGGTCAGGGGCAACTTTGAGCACCAAGCGCGGTCGACGTAAGGTAACTGGTGAGGGCTCGAGGGCATTCCGAGCCTCCGCTACATCCTTCAGCAAACTTTCCAGAAGTTCGCGGTTTTGTAGTCCACTACGGTCAAGTTAAGGTCACGGTGTACACGCCCGATAAAATGCCATTCCAAGACTAACGCACCGAAGACCAGGGGTATTCGGACTCGACACATTGACAACGAGAACATCTGCGTAGGGACCAAAAGTGTTTACTCCAGACACAAAGTCCTCTGAAGACTCCGCAGACGACGTCTTGTTCTTTCCAAGGTTGACAGCGAGGACAGCCCCCGAGCGCAGTGCGCTGGTGGATGCCTCATTGACATCATAAAACGTGGGTATACGAGCTCGCAAACGCGATACGACTGCAGCTGCACCTTGCGATGGGAAACCGTACCGGTTTATGAGTGCGGAATCGGCGGGCAGGTGAAATACCCGTGGGCGAGGGTTCCCAGGCTATCGCACGATGTTGAGGTTAATGAAACAAACTGAGTGCGAGACCCTCACTTGCGGCTTTGGAGTCACGCTACCAACTTCCACCCAGCTGAACCCAAGGTTGAACAAACCTGGCCAACGGTACCACCGTCAGGGTAAAGTGCACCACAAAAGCCCGACAACTACGCGCACCGTCAATAGCTTCGCCGTCCTTGTCAAAACCAGCAGCGAGTCCAACCGGATTGGACACGTCGAACCCAAGTATCTGTCAGACGCATAAAAAAAAAAAAAGAACGTGATGAGTGCACGTTATTCTGTCCAGCCACTGTCTTCCACAACCTCCGACCGTAAAACGTCATCGTCCTTGACAACATCTCGCGGACCCAGTCCGCTCCGGAGCACTTTAACCGCTATCTTGTGTCCTGTTTCGGCATCGAAGGTATACCTCAGTACGGGTGTCAAAACGTAGCGGTGAATGGCAGAACGGGCATCAAGGTAGTACACGGCGAATAGACTGGCTGAGACAGTGAATAAAACGACGTAGGACGTCGTCCGGAGTGTCGAGCGAGACGAAATTGATGGTGGGACACCCGAAGCGAACGTCCTGCGTTGCAAGATGGACTGCCGATGATGCGTTAATCCTTGTCGCAGAGCATGCTGGTGTCGAATGCTTCTGAGTGGCAGACTCGTCATACGAATACTCCCCACCGCTGCCATACGCCGTGTCGGAAGAACTCGTGTGTTGATCAGAAAAAGTTTGTTTACACTTGTTGAATTCACAAGCAACCAACTGGCTATCACAGGGGCTAAAGTGCCCAAACTTGTAGTAGTAAAAAGTACAGTAAGCGACGAAATATGGCGAAGGGAGGGAGATACAACGAGTTATGGATTCGGTTTTCTGACCTCTGAAAATGTCCAAAAGGATATGCTACAATAAGCACGAATATAAAGCAGCTTCGAATTAGCGGAACTCCTGCCCATTCTTAATGTCCTGAAATGCGACGAGAGAACAAGGTCAGCCATTCGGATGAATCGTGTATGGGATTGTAGTGATCACGAACCTGGTGTCGTACCGCAAGGCACGGGTGTTTGATGATTATTCGAGTGTAAAGACAGTTAGAAGTGTACACATATGGACACGGGTGGGTGGAAGACTGCTACATACAAGTTAGTCTCCGTCACGGGAGCGCAGTGGATGGGGAAGATATACTCACGTGGTAGTGGGTTTCAGTGCATGGTACTCGTCGTGTGGAGCAACAGATGCTGCGACTTTTGCAGTGAATCGGCCAGCATCAACAGTCCTCGAATGCCGTATGCGAACCGCACAAACCACTCCTGGGAATGCAAGAGAAGGAGAGAAAGGGTTTCGAACAAAGCGAAGAGGCGAGTGGTTTCCGAAGTCAACATTGTGGTGTAGCACGCTGATATGTTGATAGATCTGATGCTAGTGAAGGCAATCAATGAAGACCGTGCGGATGGATGTCAACGCTGACTGGATCCTTTAAATACTGGTCAGACCGAGCCCCCCGGAAATTATTCGGCCCATGTGAGTATGTCGAGTATCCACACGGATCATAGACCCTAGAGGGACGCGTCGGTGTCTCAGGCCCCTTGGCGTCGGAAGCCCGCATGTCCGAAATAATCCAAGATTTGAGACCTACGACCCACCCTGGAAAGCATTGTTGCAATTTCGACGCGAACCTACCGGAGGGTACTAAGACAAGAGAGCGCGTGGCATGACTGAGAACCAATACCACCGAAGCGGTGTAAAACTTTGATAAACGTCATCCACGTATCGCTTTTGTAGGCTAAATGGTTCCTAAACTCATTCTCATAGGACTACCCCCGAGTGTCGCAGCCGGAAGACAATAGAGACATCCAAATGTGATTCCACGTGTCTCGATAACTTGTAAGTATTCTGACTCAAATGGTGCGGACAAGATACGCCAAGATTGATATTGAATTTTTTCTAGACTGAGTACCTGGCTCAATTCCGTTCAATTTTGGGTGAGTCAGGCTTGTTATCCAGAAGGGAGACAGTCTGCGGACCGCACAGTCCAATGGGAACTAGTCCAAGTCAGAGACGGTATTTCTGGGAACGGTGTCACTCACCTGACGACGGAGCGCCGGGAGGCAGGAGTCTGGCGACGTCGTTTAGATTCGGTGGCCTAGGAGACAAGACTAAAAAGGCTCGCAGCCGTTGAAGTCTTGGTCCTCTACAACCCCTAGATTCGTGTGTGCGCAACCAGTTGCGTCGGATTATCGTCGGCCTGCAGCGAGCCCGCAGCTCGCAGGTGAGTGTCATTTGCCGGTTGCAGGCGCATTTCGGGAGCGGCTTGTGACACGGCGCGACTTTCTGTCTGAGAGGGTTGCTTTTCGATCGGAAACGCGTCCCTCCTCCATTGTTTTCCTTCCACGAAAAGGTATATTCAAAAATGATCTCGACACCACATATCTGTCTAGGTCTGACACGGTCCAGCGACTAACCCAGTACCCCATACTGGTGGCGTCAACACGTTACCCTCCATTCTGTGGTCGTGACCCTTATGTTGCAATGGGGCAGCTGCCGTTGAATGACCCGGAGGGCATTTCCCCGAGGAAGTTCCGGCCGGTGGCACTGTGTAGTTTCCAAAGTACTCGACAACTCACCTCCGGCAAAAAAGACTATGTTGTTACCAGTGGAATTGTGGATACAACAACCCCCGAATTGACAGGAGATTCATACCGATGGTGCGTGTATTATTTTTTCTCGGCCACCAGCCTTCCTTCTGGGTGAATCGACGGTCTGCACCATTATAAAGTATATCATTGTTCTGGCGCATCCTACGACTCGCCTCGAGCTTTCCGACCTCCGCTCTGTCCATTGGAACCATCCCCCTCAGATCCGAAGCGCGCCATTTTCTAACCTGTACACCACCGTCGAAAAAAAAACTTGCTTTAAACCTTTCAAGGCCATTTTCATATTTCGCTACCGCACAGGAGGCACGTCTATCCCACAATCTAGGCTATGTGTCCTGAATGGTTGGATATCCCCGCGTCCCGTCCTGTCCCCCGCACCTGGGTGCGCCTAAAATTGTGCGATCATCTAAAGCCTAGATAATCTCCCTTCATTCAGCTCTCGCGGCTCAGGGCTCCCGCGTGAGGAACTCGGGGTGAATATTATATTCTACACATTGCTCATACTGGTACAAAAATACAACAGTGATGGGTAGTATCTACAATCACAATGGCAACCTGCGCCAGACAGACGACTCAGACGTCCAAACGAAACCATAACGGGATCATCTTCCACATCCGCTCCCTCTCTCTTGCCGCCCATAATGCTAGGCCTCTTGCACATGCTTGGCACTCAGCCTGCTCCATTCCCCGCCGCGAGGGCCCAAAATGCCCATAGTCATCCCCCGCCATCGGCTGTCCTGAATCGTACAACGGCTGTCCAAGTTCTTCTGCAACATACAGGGGATCCATACAACCACGTTCGTGATCAAAAAGATAATGTTGTGTAGCGAGGGCTACGAGTTCCGCAAAATCACGTTTACATGTGCGGTGTATGTGACCATGGGTGTGCGAGTGAAAACCCAGAGGGTGTCCATGAAGCGAGTGAGTAAGAGAATCCATCGACCTGATGAGCGTGGTGACAGCATGCTGCGATGCCTCTTTGCCTAACGCAAGTCGTTGCATGTCCGCAGTCGACAATGGGAACCGCCATGCGGATTCGTCCAAGGACTCTCCATAGTCAAAGATCTGCGTAAAGTGATATCTGGAGAGGTCGTAGAACGCAGACGGAAGTAAGGCAGGCGCATTAACTTCTCGAGCGAGGTTGATCACAGCCTAGTAGGTGACCGTGCTTAGATTAGTAATTCGTATTGTACATACGTCAAGATAGGCAACTCACGATTGGGGATGGATAAATTCTAACCGCCGCAGATCCATCCCGAAGTTCCTGGGCGCGAGCCATATCCTCGCGGGCATCCCAGCCCTTGAGGGTAGTCGGCCAAGCCAGCGCAAGGTGGTCGAGTGCCTTTTCTCGTAAAGAGTCCACCAGATATTTCGTAGAGAGCCGGAGAATGCCGGACACCACCTGGAAATCAGTAGGGTCATTTTGTCCGAAATTTCTTGAAGGTGAATTCAGTCCGAGTGCATTTCGTGTGACAAGAAAGCTATGACATACGGCCCGTCCACGAGTGCTGTAAGTAGATTCGCGACATCTTCTGCAACATCGTGCAGAGCAAGCACCTGGCAACCTTCTACGTCCCCTCCATGGTCGACGCTGGGTGCATTGATCACACGTGATGGCGAGGAATCCTTGGCAACCAATTGTGGGAGAGTGAACAAGTCATGGAAGAAACCAGAATGACGTGCGAGCAGCGACTTGTGAACACGGAAGAGAGTATTTTCTGCCCTGAGCACAATCTCAAGAATGCACAGGGGTGAAAATCAAGCTGTGGAACGCGAACCATTTAGCCTCACCGATCCGTCGCAGAACCAAAGATCTGGGTGCCTGGTTGGCTCGCTGCCCATGACGACGCCGGGACTGAGTATCGAATCGGATGTATCCCCAATTGACGGCTGTGCAGACTGACTCAGTTTGAAAGGCCGGTTGAATGGAGGAGGGCTTCTGGGTGGGTGTCCATTGGCGCCGTGCGGTAGTGGGTAGTAACTGCTGTTCACTGGCATGGCTAGACGATGAAGCAGCCTACAACTAGGCTTCGAGGGAGAGCACAGTTCTCAGCAAGTTTGTTCCTGCAGGGCTGTTAATGTCATGCTAAAGCCGTGTCTCAGCTCCATCGGATCAGTAAAGTTGTAGTGAAAATGCAGTGAACGGCGACCCAAACTTGGGGAAGATAAGACTCGCATGCACAGCCGTGCACCCACGCTAAGCCGTACTCGTCGCCGTCACAGTCGTCGGCATCACTGCGATCACCGGATAGGCTAATGGAAACTTTCAAAGTACATTATGTTTTACTACTGCTACTGTTTTCGACTCAGTGCACCTTCAACCACCCGTAGTGCTGCGTTTAAGACGCAAACCTGGCTGCTCCACTTACCAGTTTTCGAGACTCCGATCATCAACCGCGTACGTACACTCGATGGCTGCGGGTGCTGTTATCCTTGCTGCGTGCACGCGCCTGAAGCGTCATCACTACAGCTCCCGCAACACTACAACACATATTGATACAAAGCAGAAGCGTAAAAACGACAAACCACACGAAGATGAAAATATATGCGATAACCTGGAAGAACACAGAGCACAAGAAACTCAACTTCCTGATGTAGTCACTCAAAAGCCAAGAGCCATCCTAATTTCATGTAAGAAACCGAACGCATAACTGAGATCAAGTTACTTACGCACGAAGACCGTCCATGTCACCGTTCCAGAGATCAGCGTCGCCAGGGTTTGGACCAGAGTCAGCGTATTGCCAGAAGGAAGCGTGCGTCCATCCACCAGGAAGAGCTCTAAGAGTGGAGGACCAATCCGCGATCCAAAGTGGATTGTCGTTGGCGAAGGAGGTAGTATTTCCGGTGCAAGTAGACCACCAATCCCTCGTGGTGTAAATAACTGAAGTAAAGTATGGGTGGTTACCATCCCTCGAGAAGAAGTGTGGCTTTACCTGGGTAGCTGGAGGAGACATTGACGCTGATATTCAAAAGAGACAGGGACGAGATAACTTACCGGCCAGTGGCAGCTTTGTACGTGGTCGAGAAGTCCCGGATCCACGTCACCATCTCGGAAGGGGTCAGACCATAGCATTTGGCGCCATGGGGATTGTCTAAAGAATCAGTCCCAGTCATCGGACAACATCCGGATATGCTCACATTCGATGTCAAGTGCACCAGGCAAGGTGATCCCGTCAGCGGACCAACCCCCTAGCATGGTATAATCGTGAGTGTGGTACTGGATCGTCCATAAAGGTCAATGCCGACCGCCATGGGCAAGAAAAAAGTTGGCTTGCGTTGCACCGTCAGATTTGTCTGGACGGGCAAAGTGGTATCCACCACGAATCAGTCCTGCATTAGTCGCTCCAATGTACTGAGACCTGAATGATGGGGAGATATAGGCTTTAAAAGCAATCTGTTGTCAAGTCAAGACCAGCAGCGATATAACAGAGCCTCCCGACATGTTCCTTCCGTGGCCTTGATGTACACAAACGAAATACCATTGTTGACGACAGTCGTCCAGTCAATGTTACGTTGATAGTTAGATACATCGATACCCTGTGGGCATGCGTGCTTGTCAGGGCTTGCTCGCATAGTTAGGGTAGTTCTTATAGTGCGTGAGGTTGGGAAGGCGTGTATTGATGGCAAGTATGAGATTATGCCAAATCCGGTGTATTCACTGCCGGGCCGAAGCCCTACGGCGTGTGACTTGCAGGTACTACGTTCCAAAACACAAAGAGGAGGGTTGCATAGTAAGTATCTATTTCTCTCACATTCGGTTGGTGGCTCAGACGTTGGATTATGCCTCTGCTGACCAGTGTGCTACTTACCTGTACATTGTGATAGGGTCACGGGTTGGGCCTCAGACGAACATTGCGTCTCATTCAAGAGCCAAGAGCCATCCTGATTCCAGGTAAGAAACAGAAGGGGGGGACTAATAACAGGCCACGCATGCATGAAGACCAGTCATGTCACCATTCCAGAGATCCGCATCGCCAGGGTTTGGACCAGAGTCAGCGTGTTGCCAGAAGGAAGTGTATGCCCAACCGGCAGGGAGAGCTCCGAGAGTCGAAGACCAATCTGCGATCCAAAGTGGGTTATTATTGGCGAACGAGGCACTGTTTCCAGTGCAGGTAGACCACCAATCCGTTGTAGTGTAAATGACTGCAATAAAGTATGAGCGTTACTACTCCTTGAGGAAGGGTGTGGTTTCACCTGGGTAGCTGAAAGGGAGATCAACGTTGATACGCAGGAGAGAAGTGCAGTGCAACTTACCGGCCAGTGGCAGCCTCGTATGTATTAGAGAAATCCTCAATCCAAGTAACCATCTCGGAAGCAGTCAGGCCATAGCATTCGGCACCATCAGGGTTGTCTAAAGAATCAGTCCCAGTCATCAGATAGCACAAGAATACGCTCACATTCAATATCAAGTGCACCGGGCAAGGTGATCCCATCCGCAGACCAACCCCCTAGCATAATATAAATGTGAGTATGCTGGTAAAATTCCCGAAAAGATTAATTCCAACCGCCATGGGCAAGGAAATAGTTGGCTTGTGTCTCGCCATCGGATTCGTCTGGATGCGCAAAGTGGTATCCACCACGAATCAGTCCCGCATCAGTTGCTCCAGTGTATTGAGAACTGAAAGTAGGGGAGATATAGGCTATGAATACCTTCCATCGTCAAGCGGTGAACGGCAATGAAAGGAGAGACCCCTGACATGTTCCTTCGGTGGCCTTGATGTACACAAACGAGATGCCATTGTCGACAACGGTCGTCCAGTCGATGTCAGGTTGATAATCAGATACGTCAATACCTTGTGGGTCCGCACGCTTCACCGGGGTTGCTTGTGCCACGGCTAGAGCACGAGCAAGAGATGCGAGGTACTTCATGATGATCGTGGATATTCCTCAGTTGGACAGGGAGTCAGTCATTTTATGCGTTTCGTCTCCTCCAGCACCTGAATAATCGACCAAGCGAAGCATATGGTTTACTTCGTGCTCGTGATCCAGTACCATGTGCAGCAGAGTACCTCTAGCCATCACGTTCATGCAAACAAAACACTCACCTCCCGGGAATTAGGCACGATGGCCTTTGTGACGACCCTCATTTGCTTTATCAGTACGTGCTACAAACCACGAAAATCGCGATTATGGTAGCGTGTTCCCAGTCTTCCAGCACTGTTAGCTTCATGTGACGTCGAGCGCGTACGGATGCTAATAAAGAGCAGTTTCCTCCCGTGTTGGGATGGCCAACATGGCCTTAACAGCATGCCTCTAGACTTCCTGTACACGTGCTTAACAGTCGAACGTGGGTTTTTGCAAGTCTCAAATCAAATGATACCTCGCACAAACCCTGGTGGGCATGTGAACTGGGCCGTCAAAGCTTCAGTGGTGTCGAACCACCAGGAAAAAAGGGGGAGATGATGACAAGCTGTATAAATAGCTGTGTGAGATAGTACAAAGTCCTTATGAAAAGTACGAATCATTGACTTGAAACAGGGTAAGAGAATGCACGACAATCCTACCGAAGAGTTGATTTACAACTGTCCCTGATCGTTCGGGAAGACGGCGACACGTGGGAAACTGAGTACATATGAATGTAATTCAAGGCGACTCCGATGTTTCAACAAGATTGAAAACCTTCTGATTATCCTCGTGAGTTTGACAGTATGTGGGTAAGTAGCCGTGAGGTTGAGCAACCGGGTCTGAATCAAGGGAAAAAGCCGGGCCGGCTGAGGGTGATGGCGGTCCGTGAGGACAGCGAAATTGCGATTTTGAGGATTTGCGAACAAGTCTACGGGCGATGATCGATGAACCTCACCATCTCCTCCGTTGATACTCACATCTCCCATACACCCCACTGACGCTCGCGAGCTTTGGTGGCTTTCGCTTATCCAATAGAAAGGCCACTGGGCAGTTGGGGTACCCAGCTTGCCTCATTGACGCCTAGCTCTTTCTGTACATATACGTATGGTCTTCTCTTGCACCCACGCGGCAAATTATCATCCTTAGCGGACACGAACGCGTGTGCTAGGGGCTCCTTTGCAAAATGTGTTAGCGGCTCGCTCGTTCCCCAGTCCTGTGGAACCGCTCTCACTTGCGCGGCTCTTCCACTTGTCAATCCCCTGGGCACGCATTGCAGCTCCTGGTGATGCAGGGGGTCTTACCGGTGCTGGTTGACCAGGACGAGAGGTTGAGGTTGGTACTTGGAAATCATCCGCTAGTGTACTGCGTACTCGCGCATGTCAAAGCGCTGGTGGCTGGAACACAAATGTGCGTATCGTACAGGTTGACAATGGGACGCGTGTTGGTCTTGCAACAGGGGTCCCGGCACTGATATGGTGAGGGGCAAAAATTTTGGAACCCCGACCAAATTTGAGGGGGGTGGCATCCGCGATCAAAACACCATCTCATCTTCTTCGTTCTTCACGCCCTCACGACATGGATGTAAGTGTACTCGCATCAGATAGATCGTCCACAAAGGGAGTCACACTGATCATCGCGAAAATCTCAGCCGCATTTTGTGCAGGGATTGCACGCTCTACTAGTCCAGTCCACAAGCAATGACACCAATCAGCTTAAAACTGTGAGATCAATCGATCGCACGCGTTTACCATCATCCAACCAGTTCTTACGGTTTCTAGGCAACTGCAAGGTTGAATACCGAATATTACAAAAATCCAGCATGTATATCTGCGCTGGCAAGCATCTTAGCGAGCTCTCCTGAACTCGCCGTGAGTCATGCATGATTGGTTCACGTGAACGACTCAACCGATCTCGATTGCTGACCTCCGTGCTATGTAGGTCCGTCAGTTGGCTGCGGTTGAGATGCGAAAACGAGTGCAGCAAAGAAGTGGTGATTTGTGGACACAACTCCCACAAGATGAGCGACAACAGATCAAACATAAGCTACCCGAATTAATTCTTAACGAGCAAGGGTGTGTACCATCTGATCGAAGGGCGCATCGAATAGTAATGTCCACTTTCATGCAGTAAGCTCGTACGCCACGCTGCGGCGCGGGTGGTGGCCGCCATCGCGTCAATTGAGATCCCGTTGGGAACATGGCCCGAGCTTTTACCACTTCTACATCAGGCCTGCTTGTCCACGCAAGTTACGCACCGTGAAGTTGGTATATATATCCTCTTCACGGTCTTGGAGACCATCGTGGAAGGGTTCCAAGAACAAACTCAAAACTTCTTTTCCCTGTTCTCCGGACTCATGGTGGACCCTGAAAGTATCGAAGTACGGATTACCACAGTTCGGTAAGAGCTACAACATGACAGTAACCCAGAGAAATATTCATCATTTCCTCAGAGCACTCGGTGTTATCGCGCAGTACATTGATACGGAAGACAAGGCCGATATTGTACGCGACAGTCATCTGACAAACTGTACGCCGCAGTTGACTTTTTTAATCAGAAATCCTTCCAAGCTCTCATTCCCAAAATGATTCAAGTCCTTGGACAAGCCCTCGACACCGGTGATGAGGCCAACGCCCGACAGTTGTTCGATGTTTTTGAGACACTCTTGATTCTTGTGGGTCTTTTGCAGCTGATTGATGACATACCGCAGCTAACGTGTTGTCCCTGAAGGAAATCCCCCTCCTTAGTCCTCATATCAAGGACCTTGCTGCGTTCCTTCTGCAATGTGGCGGAAACAGGAATCTGAGCTCTGAGCTCCGCGTTTTGGCTCTCAACGCCCTGAACTGGACTATACAATAGTGAGTTCAAAATTTCGGTCCGGCTCTATGACCGTTAGCTGACGTATTACTAGCAAAAAATCAAAGATTCAGAGCCAGAACTTGGCCCCCGTTATCCTTGAGGGCCTCATGCCAATTACCACTGAACCTGAGCCAGAAGATTCGGACGAAGATGCCCCTTGTCGCGTGAGTTGAGTTAAATTCTGCTGTTGCATATATCTAACGTAAGGAAGTCCGCGCTTCGCATAATTGATGGCTTGGCCACAAACCTTCCTCCAACTCAAGTATTCCCTGCACTTCGCGCCCTTATCCAGCAATACTTCACTTCTCCAGACCCCAACTGCCGCCGTGGTGCTATGCTCGCCCTTGGCGTTGCCGTCGAAGGGTGCAGTGAATTCATGACCCCTCTTATGGACCATGTGTGGCCGATCATTGAAACGGGTCTCCGTGACCCCGAAAGCTCGGTCAGGAAAGCCACATGTGTTGCTGTCAGTTGCCTATGTGAATGGCTCGAGGAAGATTGCGCGGCCAAGCATGGAACTTTAATACCCGTAAGTATTTGGTATCCATACGTGCGACGATGCTTATCTGACTTTGTCAGGCCATCATGAATTTAGTTCATGACCCAAAGACTCAGCGTTCAGCCTGTACTGCTCTCGACGCTCTCCTCGAAATCCTGCAAGACTCTATTGATCAATACCTTGGCCTCATCATGGAGCAGCTTGCCAGTCTTTTGGACACGGCTCCTATCCCTGTTAAGACAGTCGTGACTGGCGCCATTGGCAGCGCTGCCCACGCCTCCAAGAGCAAGTTCTTACCGTACTTTGAGCCTACTATGAACAGGCTTCAGCACTTCCTTGTTTTGGGTGGCGAAGGAGATGAGGGTGAATTGCGAGGAATTGCGATGGATGCCGTTGGAACATTTGCTGAAGCCGTTGGCGCTGATATCTTCCGACCGTACTTTGCCGACCTAATGAAACAAGCGTTCCAAGGTCTCGAAATGGGTAGCCCCCGTCTAAGGGAATGCAGCTTCCTGTTCTTCTCCGTCATGGCTCGCGTATTTGGAGAGGAATTCGCGCCCTACTTGCCCCAGGTTGTTCCTGCTCTTCTGGCCAGTTGCAAGCAATCGGAACATGGAGAAGAAAAGGACACCGAGTGTACGTCACACGTATCCTTCTGACGATACTTCTCGCTCACGGACAGGTGTAGCTTTATCCGCTGATGTAGCTGCGTTCGCTTCGGGCTCATCTGCTTCCAGTCCCATTGCTATTCTTGATTCAGATGGGAATGTTGAAGCAGAGATGGAAGACGTCGACGTGGATAAGATGTTGGAAGTCAACAGCGCTATCGCTGTCGAAAAGGAAATTGCCGCCGACACCATTGGTGCACTTTTCCTCGCAACCCGCGGCCACTTCTTACCCTATGTCGAGCAGTGTGTTGTCGAACTTGTCAGCCTGCTGACCCATTACTACGAAGGAATTCGCAAGTCCTCTACCGAGTCCCTACTTGAAATCGTACGGATTTTCTATGAGCTTAGCGAACCACAAGAGTGGCAGCCCGGCGCTACTGTGGTGAGTGATGAAAGGTAGTAAGTTATAAAGTCCTGCCGCTAACACTAGCAACGTAGACTGTTCCTCTGCAACCACTGGTCAAGGAGTTGGTCGGCCATGTCCTTCCGCCCTTGATGGATATGTACGAGACGGAAGACAACAAGTAGGTAACTTCACCTGTTTTTTTACGATGAAACTAACTTGTTCCGGTATCCAGGCCAGTTGTGGCATCGTTGTGCGTTGGACTGTCCGAAACCATCAACAAATTGGGCCCAGCATTCGTCGAGAATTGTGAGTGAAGCGTGCGGAATGATATATTGTGTCCACTCATCCTCATATGCGTAGCACTCGAAACCCTTTGCAACATTGCCGTCCAAATCTTGGAACAAAAGGCGCTTTGCCAGCAGGATCCTGACCAAGATGAAAATGAGGAGGCTCCAGAAGACCAAGCTGAATATGATTCCGTTCTTGTATCCGCCGCAGGGGATCTCGTCTCAGCGTTAGCCAACGCTCTCGGTGCTGACTTCACCCAATTATTCATTACATTCTTCCCGTTGATCTCCAAATTCTATGTGAGTAGCTGACGGGATAGTGGTTCCTTCCAGCTTTAACATTACGCATATTATACAGAAGGATTCACGGTCACTCAGCGACCGCTCAGCTGCTATCGGATGCCTTGCCGAGATCATCGCAGGGATGAAGAACGCTGTTACGCCGTCTACCGAGCCGCTCATGGAGCTCTTCTACAAAGCTCTTGGAGACCCCGAAGCCGAAGTTCAAAGCAATGCTGCCTTCGCTGTTGGTCTACTTGTTGAGCATTCAGAAGTGGACTTGTCACCCCAGTACCCCCTACTTCTTACCGCGCTCCGCCCCATGTTCGACGTTCCGGCAGATGGCCCTACCACACGACGGAATGCCAAGGATAATGCTGCAGGTGCCGTGTCCAGGATGATTGTCCGCAACACGGCTGCAGTGCCATTGGATCAGGTTCTTCCTGTCCTTATTGCAGGCCTACCTTTGAAAAACGACTACCTTGAAAACCGACCTGTATTCCGCGCCCTGTTCCACCTCTTCCGTTCTAATCCCCAGTCGCTGGGTCCCTACCTGGACCATCTACTAGCTGTGTTTGCCCATGTCCTCGACCCGAACGTACCGGATCAGATAGGCGACGACGCTCGGGCGGAGCTTATTCAACTGATCGGATTCCTGAATACGCAAGAACCGGCCAAAGTACGTGCTGCAGGTTTAAATGTCTTCCTTCCAGGAGCGTAGGCTTTTTGTCATTGTAATTCCCATACTCGTCTATCTCCTCCGTCACGATGGTACCGTGGATTTCATGGCTCGCATTGTTCTTCGTCCATCGCTTAGATTACAATTTCCTCTTGATGACCCCTTGTACGCGTTTTATAAAATGCACGTGACAACTGTGACCCACGCGTTGTTGTTACTTGTTGACCAAATTCAAACAGTGCAATAAGTCAGCGGACTTGCATTCAGACTGATCGTCATATCCTCTCGAAATTGTGGTCGCTGGCCGGCTTGCCTCCTAACACTTCCGGTCGTCCAGCACGACTTTCATCATTATGCTTGTCACCTCTGTATGGCTCTCCGCTGTAGTGTATGTAGTTTTAGGCGCGGTCATCGTCGAGAATCCCCTGAACGGCCAGTACCCCTTGATCGCTCGACGTGGGCAGGCTTTCTCCTGGACGATGAGCTCGAAAACGTTTGCCAGTACCCTAGGAAGACCTCTTCTTTACTCTGCCTCTGGATTACCCGACTGGCTTTCCTTCGATGGCAACACTCTCACGTTTTCCGGAACCCCAGGGATCGCGGACGGGAGTGCACAACAAATTACGGTGACCGCGAGCGACATGCAAAGCATGAACACGTCGAGCTTCGTCCTTTATGTGGGCAGTATCTCCGCCACTACCGTTCAAAAGAACATCAGCCAGCAATTCTACGAGGGGAACCCTACTCTGTCCGCCGCATATCTGCTTGCGCCCGGTTCCGCACTGTCGACTGGTAATCCTGCACTGAGAGTTCCGTTCTCGTGGTCCTTCAGCATTGGTTTTCGAGGCGACGTGTTTTCCCCTTCGAGCGGGCTGTATTACGGTGCACTACTCTCCGATAGGACGCCTCTACCGCCGTGGATAGTATTTGACCCTCCGCTACTCACCTTTAATGGCGTGGCTCCAAACCAAAGCGGGGTTTCACCCCTCACCATCGAGATCGCCCTCTTCGCATCCGAGCTGGAAGGCTATTCATCTGATTGCATCATATTCGACCTAATTGTTGCCGATCACGAACTGTCTACACAACAAGGCCTTCCGACCATCGACGCTGCATCTGGAAGCGAATTCAATATCACTGTGGACACCCCTGCAGATCTATCTGGAGTTTTGGTCGATGGAAATCCTATCCAACCAGCCAATGTATCGGATCTCCAGGTCGATGTGTCTGCGTTTCCGGATTGGTTCAAGTATGACGCGAACACGAAAACTCTGTTCGGTTATGCTCCTGATAGCTGGAAAGACAGGGTGAACGGCCAACCTCGCTTGCCCGTGAAGCTGACTTCGACCTTCAATCAAACACTGCATACAAGCATGTCCGTGGCCATTGGGACATCCTTCTTCAGCGCTTACTACGTAGGAATTCTCAAAGGGGATCCTGGCGATGACATCCATTTCGATCTTACACCTTATGTTTCCAAATCCGAGGACCTGTACCACGACGTAACGCTCAGTGCTTCATTCGAACCCGAAGAGGCCAGCAACTTCTTCGCCTTTGACTCTAGTCGCGCACAACTCACAGGCTATATTCCTCTGGATTCTGACATTGCCGATATTCGAGTCGACTTCGTTGCCTACTCTAGCACCAAGCATTCAACATCACACGCAGTGCTCTCTCTGATATCTCCTATGCTAGCAAGGGAACGGAGTACCGCATCCGGTGGGCTTTCTCGCTCTCGTACGGTCTTGATACTGTCCCTCGTTTTCGGTATTGTTGGCGGTGCACTTCTCGCCGGTGCGATCATACTCATCAGATGGTACGTTAGAAGACGAAGGTCTGCTACTGTCGGTGAAGGTGCTCGCGTCTGGACGGCAGGCTTATGGAGGTATGGCCCCCACAGAGGAGAACCACGCGCTTGCGACCACTGCCAAGCTGAACAAGGTTATATCGCCAATGCGGAGACAGGTATAGCGTCGACGAGCGGCGCAACCGAAGCCCGACGCGATCGGTCGCCTTCTACCATCTCCGCCGACGAGAATTTTGGTGTCGAACTTCAACGCTTTCCGCGTGGTGCAGATATGATAGACCAGACGCCCCCTGCCGACGACGTAACGAAGAAGCGCGGTTTCTTTAGAAGGATAGGAGATACAATGATAAGCCTGAGCTCGAGCTTCTGGCGATCGCAGTCTCGAGGTACTGACCTCAGCAAACCAATCTCGATACAGGTCACGCGTTCTGAAGTTTCATCGAGTGAAGAGATTTACCACACGGACGCTCCAACATCCACTTCCTACAATGAGGATGACGTAGTGGACAGTGGATTGACCAGTCTCACCGCATCCCCGTCAGATTCTGCTTCCATACGACCAGTACCAAGAAGAAGAGCCGACTTCGCCCCTCCACATGCGTTGCAGGGCTTCGCTGCGCCCGGTGTGGGACGCGGTGAGCAGAGGTAACGACAACAACCGCTTCATCTAAAATGAGCTGACTACGCTCCTTTATGACAGCGCACCTATATACAATATGGGCAAATCTGCTTGCTCATGCAATATTCCTGTGCAGTCCCCCGAAGCCATCCAAGTCGAGGAGCGGGCTCGTGTGGAGCGATCTACCGCGATTTCTCCCCGACCGTTGCCACCCAATCCACAATCAGATGTCGGAGGCCTGAGATGCCACACTTTCGAATCCTATGAAAAGGGGGGTACTTGCCGTACGCATCCGCCCAGCCTTGACGAAATCGACCTTGCCATGCACTATGTCCACACTCTTGGGGAGTCGCCGAAGGTGCCACTTGTTACTTCTTCCCAATCGCTCGAGTCCTCCCACCAGGGGCAAGACTATAGAAGAAGTCAGGTTGTTCCCGTTCCGAGGTTCCTCGTACGTGTAGCGGAGAAGTTCAAGTTTGGCATTCCGATACAAATCTCCGGGGGCCAACGTCGAAAATTAGAAGCGAGATTGGTTTCTGGCGATGCACTGCCAGCGTTCATGCAGGTTGAACTCAAAAGCTACGGAAGCTCAAGTGGGAGGAAGAGAGCAGTGGAATTTTACGGTGTTCCCGCCGAAGATGATATTGGTGAACTCTGTGTTGGAATCTTCAACATGGAGAACGACGAGTGTTTAGTGAGGGTGGTAGTGGAAGTAATAGGGGGGAACTAAGACTCAAGAATCGGGTGAGCAACATCACTTATCGGTTGGGAAAGGGACTGGCAGTGTACGATCCCTCGAACGCTAGCAGCTCCTATAATTTCGTACCGTACAACATTTCACACCTGGCTACATAGTTGTGTATGTATTGGTTTGTAGCATCCATTCGTTAGCAATGTAGTGTCCCGAGTAACGTGTATGTAGGCATTGGCATGCACACTCGGACTTGCAAGACCTCTCCCAGCAGCCAGGGTCAGTGGTACGTCACGCGATCCCATGTCGGATGTGACAAAGTGGAGAAGTGGAATGCGATTGTACACGAGAAGCACAGTAAATCACATGAAGTTGAAGAGGAGAGGGTAATGTCCGTCGAAAACGCCTTATGATAGAGTTCAAGATACAATTTTCAACAGTCTCTAGTACTGAGAAAGCCTGAGATCAAGTAGGGAATGCAGCAGGAACGGGAAGCAGACGTACGAGGGCTACGGAAGCCAAAGGAGAGCCTCATGACTTCCAGATGAGGATGGCGAGAGGGCCGATGTAGAAATAGATGAAATGCTTCGTCTCTGGCAGACCCCAGTTAAACGTATGTTGGGACACAAAGAAGATCGAGACGAGCATTTCGCATACCAGCCGTGGGTCGGCCGGTGTGCGGAATAATCGCATCTGCTACAAATCACGAATCTACTTACCATGGGTGACGTAGCTTCCAAAGTTCTTCCCCACGACTACGTGCCAGGTAGGACCGTATTTGTTGTCGAACTCCTTCTTAATCTGTGCGGCGATGTCTTTCTCGACGTTGTACTTGTCGAGGGCTGCAGTGGCAATTTCCACGCTTTCCCGCTGCATCTTCTCGTCCATGTCAACATTTTTGATGGTAGCCTTTGGGCCAGAGGCACCGCCATTCTCTTTTGGGGAAGCCCCGGTGTCAGTGGTTGTGGCAGGCGCTGCGTCGGTCATGGATGTAAAAAGGATCGAGTGCCTGACTGAAGAATTGAATGTGTATAAAAAAGAGGAGACGTTGAAGGTGGGTAGTATGTTATATACGAGACGGAAGTGCTTGCCTTGTGGTTGTAGCGAGGACGATCCGACGACTTGGGCGTGTAGTTCGGTGGTAATGGTAGGGGTTGCGGCAAGGGTTCGGTGCGTAAAGAGTACTACGAAGTGGTATGGCTAACACGTGGTTTCCACATCCACACACGTCCATCCTCGTGTTTCGTTTCATTTCGACGGTGTCGAGACCGTCATCCTTAGCGGTATAGAGCAACGCTCAGTGCGTACATGCCGGGAAATGCACTCTATCCTATCAATCCCATCGCATGCGGAACTGTTGGTGAGTGACACCCACAGCCGACAAATTGCCTCGTGTGATGGACTCCGTCAGTGACCACTTGTGCTGTGGTCAAGCATTGATCGATTGGCAGCGACTCCAGTATCCGGGTCACATTACTTTCCACACCACACGCTTCTCATTGTCGTCTCCCAGCTGAGAGCCGACGGTGTACTGCAAGTTGGGCATCGGTTACCTGTATCGGCTGAGTCGATAGCTATTCTGTCCCCTCGTCAAGCAGTCATCGCGGCCAAGGCGTTCAAGTCTTGGAGACCTTCGAGTGAGTCTGAGTCAGGCTACATGATCCCGAGCACAGCATGCCAATATTTCTGCGTCGTTGCATCACTGAAGCATCGGATTTCCGCCCTTCATCTTGTCGCTGTTGCATCGACTGGATGTCCTACGTTCAGGAGGTAATCCCAGCCGCCGCCGCTAGTATATACGTTGACCATGCATCATACGATGTACTACTGTAAGTACAAATGGCAGTTTTACTTGTCGAAAGTTCGTCAACCTTCGAGCAGGTACATACAGGTTTGCATTCCTTTGGGGTGGAGTTACATAAAAGCAACCGCGACCCGCTGGAGTAGCACTTTCCACCGCAACTGCAGAGGTTTCATTCAGACTTGAGAGACAGTTAGTCTATCATGATGTGATGTCCACGCCCTACCCGAATCCAAAGTTATTCCCTGGGTTATCCCCTCCGACTTGACTCAAGTTTCAGCTCCATCAAGTGTTGGACAGATATGCGATTACGTAACACTTGTATTACTTTTTTGGGGCAGTGTGTTAAGAGGTAAAACATCATCAAGGCTCTCCCCATCATAAAGGTCCCGCTTGTCCACTTGGTTCTCCCTTCCGAACCGCGACGATCTCCCATTCCAGATGCCTCCATACGACCCCTCGAAAACAGCCCATTTCGTTGGTACGCACTATGTTATTGTGTGAGAGAGAACGGGTCACATAATTCTACCTGGCAGGAGGAAATTCGCTGGAAAAGGCTCCAGCTGGTCGTATTAAAGACTTTGTCCAAACCCATGGCGGCCATACTGTCATCACGAAGGTGAGTGTCCCGAGCCCCACCCGACGGAGTGGCATAGAACACTGTTGCTCGGAGCCACTTATTGTGGCTGAATTAGAAGCAGGAGCACTAACTTGTTTTTTGTTCCATAGGTTCTCATTGCAAACAATGGTGATTAGATACCTCTTCTATCAAGAGGTGTTACTCACCATCCCAAAGGTATCGCTGCAGTTAAGGAGATCCGCTCGATCCGTCAATGGAGTTACGAAACGTTTGGAACAGAGAGAGCTGTCGAATTCACCGTCATGGCTACTCCTGAAGATTTAAAGGTCAACGCAGAGTACATTCGAATGGCAGACCAGTACATCGAGGTACCCGGTGGCACGAATAACAACAACTATGCCAACGTGGACCTCATCGTCGATGTTGCCGAGCGTGCAGGCGTGCATGCAGTCTGGGCTGGCTGGGGTCATGCATCCGAGAACCCGAGACTGCCGGAGAGTCTCGCTGCGTCTAAGAATCGGATTGTGTTCATCGGTCCACCGGGCAGCGCCATGCGAAGCTTGGGAGACAAAATCTCCAGTACAATCGTCGCACAGAGCGCTGATGTTCCAACGATGGCCTGGTCTGGTACAGGCATAACCGAGACGACACTCACAGAGCAAGGTTTTGTCACTGTGCCCGACGATGTTTACAAGTCGGCATGCGTGACAACAGTGGAAGAGGGCTTAGTCCGGGCTGAGCAAATCGGGTGGCCTGTTATGATTAAAGCTAGCGAAGGGGGTGGAGGCAAGGGTATTCGAAAGGTCGAACATCCCGACAGCTTCAAAAACGCGTTCCATGCTGTTGCTGGAGAAATTCCGGGTAAGTATAGAATGCTTTTGTCATTAATGGTATTCTAACCTACTGCAGGTTCGCCGATCTTCATCATGAAGCTTGCCGGTCAGGCCCGTCACTTGGAGGTTCAAATCTTAGCTGATCAGTACGGAAATGCCATCTCCTTGTTTGGACGTGACTGTTCTGTCCAACGTCGTCATCAAAAGATCATCGAAGAGGCCCCCGTCACTATCGCCAAAGAAGACACTTTTGAGCAAATGGAACGCGCTGCAGTTCGGCTTTCCAAGCTCGTTGGTTACGTCAGTGCTGGTACTGTCGAATGTATGTGACTTGAACATCTCAATCTCGGGTTTATGCTCATGAATCGCTCTAGACCTGTACAGCCCATCGGAGGACTTGTTCTATTTCCTGGAGCTCAACCCACGTTTGCAAGTTGAACACCCCACGACCGAGATGGTCACCGGCGTTAACCTCCCAGCAGCGCAGTTGCAAATCGCCATGGGTATCCCTTTGCACTGCATCCGACATATTAGACAGTTGTACGGTGTCGCTCCAAACGCTTCATCGGAGATCGACTTTGACATGATAAAGCCCGAATCGAATCAACTACAGCGTAAACCGCATCCAAAGGGTCACGTCGTTGCCGTCCGTATCACTGCCGAAAACCCAGATGCAGGCTTTAAGCCTTCGTCAGGATCGCTGCAGGAGCTGAACTTCCGCTCGAGTAAAAACGTCTGGGGTTATTTCTCCGTCGCTTCCGCCGGTGGGCTTCACGAGTTCGCCGACTCGCAATTCGGTCATATCTTCGCGTACGGTGAAGATCGCGGCGAGAGTCGGAAGAACATGATTGTCGCACTCAAGGAACTCAGTATCCGCGGTGACTTCAGGACGACAGTTGAGTACCTCATCAAGCTTCTGGAGCTGGAGGCGTTCAAAGACAACACGTTCACTACGGGTTGGCTCGACTCTCTGATTAGCAGCAAGCTGACCGCCGAGCGTCCCGATGCAATTCTTGCTGTTGTCTGCGGTGCCGTTACCAAAGCCCATCTCGCTGCTGAAGCATGCCTCAGCGAGTATAAACGGATTCTGGACAAGGGTCAAGTTCCCGTGCGCGACCTCCTCAAGACCGTTTTTAGCGTGGACTTCATCTACGAGAATACTCGCTACAACTTCACTTGCGCGCGGTCATCAAAGACTATGTGGTCGCTTTTCTTGAATGGCGGCCGAACGATGGTGGGAGCACGCCCTCTTGCGGACGGCGGTCTACTCGTCCTTCTTGATGGTCGCAGCCACTCTGTGTATTGGAGAGAGGAAGTCGGCGCACTGCGTTTGATGGTCGACGCCAAAACGTGCCTTATTGAGCAGGAGAACGATCCTACGCAACTCCGGAGTCCGAGCCCTGGGAAGTTGATCCGCCTCCTAGTTGACAGTGGCGACCACATCAAGGCCGGAGAACAATATGCTGAAATCGAGGTTTGCTTGCCCAGTTTGGTACTCTAAATTCCGTTCTGATCATCCGACAGGTCATGAAAATGTATATGCCTCTCGTTGCTGCAGAGGATGGTGTCGTGCAGTTCGTCAAGCAACCCGGTGTCAGTCTCGAGCCAGGTGACATCCTTGGTATCTTGACTCTTGACGATCCTGCTCGAGTTAAACATGCCAAGCCGTTTGATGGTCTCCTTCCGCCCATGGGCTACCCAGGCATCGTAGGCAACAAACCTTATCAACGGTATTTACGTTGCATAGGCACACTCAACGATATCCTGGAAGGTTACGACAACCAAGCCATCATGGCATCGACATTCAAGGAGCTTATCGAAGTGCTCCATGACCCCGAATTGCCTTACTCCGAGGTTACCGCGATCCTGTCTGCACTCTCTGGTCGCATGCCCTCGAGACTTGAAGATGGCATTCGGGCAGCCATTGATACTGCCAAGACCAAGGGCGATGCGCAAGAGTTCCCGGCCGTTCGTATCAAGAAGGTTCTGGAGCATTATATTCAAGATTCGATCCTCCCTCAAGACCGAGCCATGTTCCGCACACAACTGGGTGCACTATACGACGTTCTTGAGCGTTTCATGGGTGGACTCAAGGGTCACGAAGTGTATACCCTTGCCAATCTGCTCTCCTCTTATGAGTCTACGGAGAAGCTCTTTGGCGGAAGTATAGAGGCCCGTGTCTTAAATCTCCGGGAACAGTACAAAGACGATCTTGATAAGGTCGTCGCTCTTGTTTTGAGTCACACTAAGGCACAGAGCAAGTCTAAACTCGTTCTTGCCATCTTAGATTACGTCAAGTCAAGCGGACTGCCCGTGTCGAATCCCGAAGGTCGACTTTACCAAGTGCTGAGCAATCTCGCAGCCCTCGAGTCTAAGTCGGTCGTTTTTGTGATTTGCTTTTCGTTGACTATACTGATCAAACGGTAGATCGTCGACGACTGCTTCGTTGAAAGCTCGTGAGGTGTTGATTCTTGGGCAAATGCCATCATATGAGGAGCGCCTCGTCCAGATGGAGGCCATTCTAAAAGCCTCTGTGACTTCTAGCGTTTACGGCGAACAGGGGGCTGCAAGCGGGTAAGAAAAACACCCCTATGAAACCTGACATTTTTTGACATGATGTAGAACTCCTTCTGCGGAAGTGTTACGCGAACTTAGCGATTCTCGTTACACGGTCTATGATGTACTTCCGTCGTTCTTTTCGCACCCAGACCCCCATGTTACCATGGGTAAGTCGTTAGGTTCGTGAAGGAAGAAACTTTATTGATCCCTCGGACAGCCGCCCTTGAAGTCTATGTCCGCCGTGCTTACCGAGCGTATTCACTTCTCTCCATCGACTACGAAGAGGGTGATGGTTTAGATGACGGAGATGTTCCTACGGCGGTGACTTGGCGATTCAATCTCGGTCGCTCTCATTCTCCTCCTGCGACTCCCCGAGTGAATGTACCGTGAGTGTTCCAGTTGCCGACTTTCAACAAACTTCAGCCATTGACTTGTACGCATAGTGATCCAAGACGCCAGGGATCAGTCAGCGATTTGACTTACCTTATCAGTCGCAACCACTCGCAGCCCGTCCGTATGGGTGTCATCGCTTCGTTCTCAGACTTACCAGCCCTTTCACGTGGTTTCGAGAAAGTGGCTGCTCTTCTACCCGTTTTCGACGTCGGCGAATTCCAAAGTCGCTATGGTAGCGTAGAGCCTCCTAACGTCTTGAACCTTGCCCTGCGCATCTTCGAGAAGGCGGACGACATGCCAGAGGAAGCGTGGGCGGAACAGCTAACTAAATTCGTCAACGAGCGCAACTCCACTCTGGTCAAGCGAGGCGTCCGCCGTATCAGTATTCTCATCTGCCGGCGCGGCCAGTACCCCATGTACTTTACGTTCAGGAGTTCCAACCGCACCTGGTCGGAAGAACAGGCCATCCGTAACATAGAGCCAGCTCTGGCATTCCAGCTTGAACTTAGCCGCCTCTCCAACTACAAGCTTACGCCGGTCTTCGTCGAGACAAAGCAGATTCATATCTACCATGCCGTGGCCCGCGAAAATCAACTGGACAGTCGGTTCTTTATTCGTGCTCTTGTTCGTCCTGGACGTCTCCGTGGAACGATGAGCATGGCGGAGTACCTCATCTCAGAGACGGACCGTCTTGTGACCAGTATCCTGGATGCCCTCGAAGTTGTGAACGCTCAGTATCGGAATGCAGATTGCAACCACATTTTCATGAACTTTGTTTACAACCTGGCGGTTTCTTATGAGGATGTTTTGGCAGCTATCTCTGGGTTCATTGAGCGTCATGGCAAACGACTCTGGCGTCTCCACGTCACCGGATCAGAAATTCGTATCGCGCTTGAGGACAGCGAGGGCATCGTCACTCCCATCCGCTGCATCATCGAAAACGTCTCTGGCTTCGTCGTCAACTTCCATGGGTACCAGGAAATCACTACTGATAAAGGTACTACTATACTCAAATCAATCGGGGAGAAGGGTCCTCTTCACCTCCAGCCTGTCAACCATGCGTACCCGACGAAGGAGTCGTTGCAGCCCAAGCGCTACCAAGCACACCTTGTGGGCACCACATACGTCTACGATTTCCCGGAATTGTTCTCCAAGGCTCTTCAAAACATCTGGATTAAGGCGCGCAGTCAGGATTCCTCTCTCAATCTTCCCAAGAAGTTCCTAGAGGCGAAGGAGCTTGTCTTAGACGAACACGACGAGCTTACTGAGGTCGATCGTGCTCCTGGAAACAATACATTTGGCATGGTTGCGTGGGTGTTTACCTTGAGGACACCCGAGTTCCCAGATGGTCGTCAGGCCGTCGTCATTGCCAATGATATCACATACAAGATTGGCTCATTTGGTCCGGTGGAGGATCAGTTCTTCTTCCTCGCAACGAAGTATGCAAGGGCTCGTGGTCTCCCCCGAATTTACCTCTCTGCCAACTCCGGTGCACGCATAGGGTTGGCCGAAGAAGTTATGAACCTCTTCTCTTGCGCCTGGTATGAGGAGGGCAACCCAGAGAAAGGGTTCGAATATCTCTATCTGACTCGCGAGAATTTCCTCCAAGTGCAGGAGAAGGCTGCCTCTGCTATCCGCACAGAAGAGATACAGGTCAATGGAGAGCTCCGCTACAAGATCACGGATATTATTGGTCTCCAAGATGGCCTAGGTGTGGAGTCGCTAAGGGGATCTGGCCTCATCGCTGGGGAGACGTCGCGTGCATATGATGATATCTTCACTATCACCCTGGTAACTGCACGCTCTGTTGGTATTGGTGCCTACTTGGTTCGCCTTGGTGAACGTGCGGTCCAAGTCGAGGGTCAACCAATCATTCTGACCGGTGCCCCTGCGCTAAACAAAGTGTTGGGTCGGGAAGTCTACGCATCGAACTTGCAGCTCGGCGGCACTCAAATCATGTACAAGAATGGAGTTTCCCATTTGACCGCTAGCAGCGACCTGGAAGGTGTGACACACATTCTGCAGTGGTTGTCATATATCCCGCGGGCGAAGGGTGATGCTCTTCCTGTTCGTGAAACTTCGGACACCTGGGATCGAGAGATCGGTTATGTACCGCCGAAAGGTCCTTATGATCCACGTTGGTTGCTCGAGGGTAAAACGGATGAACAGACGTCGCATTATCTATCTGGCTTCTTCGATACAGGTTCTTTCCAGGAAACGCTCGGTGGTTGGGCGCAAACTGTTGTCGTTGGTCGTGCAAGACTGGGAGGTATACCCACGGGTGTAATCGCCGTCGAGACTCGGACGATCGAGCGGATTGTCCCTGCGGACCCCGCCAACCCCGCATCCTTCGAACAGCGTGTTATGGAGGCAGGACAAGTCTGGTATCCCAATTCAGCCTACAAAACGGCGCAAGCCATATTCGACTTCAATCGGGAAGGACTACCGCTCATCATCTTTGCCAATTGGCGTGGTTTCTCTGGTGGTCAGCAGGACATGTATGACGAAGTCTTGAAGCAGGGTTCCAAGATCGTCGATGGCTTATCGAGCTACAAGCAGCCCGTCTTCGTCTATATCGTTCCGAACGGCGAATTGCGTGGAGGGGCATGGGTCGTCCTAGATCCCTCTATTAACTCGCAAAAGATGGAGATGTACGCAGACGTTGAAGCCCGTGCCGGTGTACTCGAGCCCGAGGGCATCGTCGAAATCAAGATGCGTCGCGATAAGATCTTGTCTCTAATGGAGCGCCTTGACTCGACCTATGCATCTCTCAAGGCAATCAGCAAGGATTCCAGCAAGACTGCGGAAGAGAGAGCTACAGCGTCGCAAGCATTGGCAGAAAGAGAGACCCTTCTTCAACCAATCTATAAGCAAATCGCTTTGTTGTATGCTGACTTGCATGAGTACGTGGCTTGCCCTTCCAACTGAAGCCGCTTTTACTTAAACCTTACAGCCGAACCGGACGCATGGAAGCGAAGGGATGCGCTAAGCCTGCAGTGTGGAAACAGTCCCGCAGGTACTTCTACTGGCGTCTTCGTGCACGATTTGCGCGCTTGGCGGCATTGGACACACTTGCTGAGGCTAATCCAGAGGCTCGCCCTGAACATCTGGCTAAAGTTCTAGATTCTTTCGTCTCCGTCTCCCCTGACGACAACCGTGCCCTTGCAACGGCTTTCGAAGAGCTCGACCTTACGCCAGTCGCGACCCAACTCAAGACTGAGTATCTGTTGCAACGATTCTTCGACGCCGCCCAGCAAGATAGAAAAGCGTCGATTGATGGCGTCGTGCGACTCGTGGATTCCTTGTCCGACGAAGAACGCCAAATTGTGCAGTCCGCTCTGCAAAATGCTCGTTCGTCTGGTACGTATACTTTGGTATTTACGATTATGTCACCTGATCACTGTCATATAGGACCTCCATCGTATACATTTGCTAACTAGACCCCAGAATGCTTGCGGGATACTAATTCATGACTATCGTCTCGACCTCTGCACAGTTCCCCCTTATTCATATGTCCACGATTTACATACATGACTAGTACAGAGTACAATACAGCATAGAGTTGCTGCTGTAATACCATCCTACTATACACCGGGCCTCCGGACACCCCAGGACGCGTGAACTAGTTTGAACACTACTCACCTACAGTCTCAAAGCTCAAACACTGATGACGACGATGGCAGCGTAACATCGTCCGCACACAATCGGGAATGACCATCCAGCACATGATCTATATGGTACGTTCGGTCGTCGCGTCGCATTTGTCGGTGAATCTGTTTCTCTTGTTGTACCGGCTTTCATCCAGCGGCCTCACCTACATGTGATACTTTACTCTCTGACGCACTCGAAAACCGTCAGACGCTGCAAACCCTCGCTAGCTTTGTCTCTCGTCGGAGAAACCGGATGAGGCAGATTAGAATGACGGCCCGCCGGACCGTCACGGGAGCGTGGTATATAGGTAGGAGGTTCACCCAAAATGGCAGGAGAGCCCTCAGCCTAAAAACAAAATGCCTCAAGCTCCATTTTAAACGATTATCGATCATCCCCCAGCTGCAGATGAGTTCCGAGAGGCATTTAAGCCGACTCCTACGGGACCAAAAAGCGTATCTGTGAAGATATCGTCGCTGGCAGTACCACACCTCAATTCCAGTGGTTCAGGTGGAAGACAGCCTACTCGTGGACCGTGGTATCAGAAATTCTAGTCGGGCAACTTTTGGCATAAACTTGCTCATACGGCGTCGCATATTCGATTGCAATATCGCAATCAGATATTGCCATGGCAAAGAATTCTGCGATGGAAGGTGAGTGGCGAAGCTATCCTTCACTCTGGATATGCGTTGTTCTGCGCTGGTGATGTACCGAGTGCTTGTAGTAGCGCCGCAGAACATCCAATGGGGAAAGAAACGCAATGTGAAATGTACTACCCCTCGTGCCTAGACATTTTAAGACACAACAGGTACGTGTTGATGCGGGTTTCATGCCGTGCCTCGTGGTCATGAGGGTATGACCAAGTTGAAGTCTGCAGCTCGACATTTGCGTCTTTCCTCGGTTCACTCATGCTGAATGCAGCGGTTACGCCTTTCACTATTCTCAGCTTTACTGAGCCAGATTAACGCTCGATGAACTCTGATAACGAACGACCACAACATGCTCAACTTTTCTTGAAATGCTTAAAAGGAGTCATGTAATGCAAAGATTCAACACAAACATTGAAGCCTTTTCACTTCCCAGGAAACCACGATCTGTCTACCATGTGCGAAGGTCACGCAGACTCGCAACGTTCCTCCGACGATGTACGAGATGTCGTCCCATCTATTCTTAGGGTCAATCATCAGTGGGCGCACGTCACGAAAACCAAGACTCCTTGCTATTTTCCACGGTCTGACAAGCAGAGTCCCAAGGTAAAAACTGGTCATGAACTCTCTCGGATCGCACTCATTCATCTCCCGCGACAGCTTCTTTGGATTGGGTGCTCAGACTCCAGGATATTGGAGGGGGACATTACAGTTGCTAGGCCTGGTGATGTCTTCGTCCACAGGAACATCGCCAAGTAAATCGATTAGTTGACCTCTCCAACGCGAATTTGACATCTTTTTGCAGCCAATTTTTTACGCAGGACACCAATACATTGGCAGTCGTCGGCTATGCCATTGCGGCCTTGGGAGTCCGGAATGGTTTGTCCTTCCTTCACTGTTGTTATGAGCTCATACATATTTTCGCTTGCAGTTGCAATTGTTGGCCATAAGAAGTGTGGTGGTGTGATATTCGCATATGGGGAATCACAGGATGGTTTTCCTGAGCGCATCTTGCCCACTGAGGAAGAAGGGGCGGAGTGCTACGCTTCTTCCGACACACCGGCTCCCGTCCGCACGTGGCTTCAGCCTCTAGCAAACCATCTCCAACAATTCTGGCCTAAATTAACACTCGAACAGGCTATGAGGGAGAATGTACTACTCCAGGTGAATAATCTGTTCGGCATGAAGCAGACCATCCTTCAATGGTCCAGCAACCAACCCGTTTTGGTGCACGGGTTACTGTACGACTTCACGACTGGCATTCTTGAAAACCTAACTACAGTAGATATCAAGCCCTGAACGACATCAGAGAAAAGAGCCCGGCTTCGTACTTCGATGTACTACAAAATCTTGATTGAATTGTGTTTGCAATGGTATTCCTCTGACGAGATTCCGAACCGCTATTCACAGGCATGTAGACGTGATAAAGTGCATCAAGTACTTTATTTGAGGGATCTGTAAGGTGTCTCTGTAAAACTTACGTCCACAAGTTTTGACTACGAAAGCGATCGCAATCATACTGCACACGCAAGCAGGTCAGACGTTGAATAACTAAGAAATATTGAGGATCTTCGACCGGACGATTCATTCGCGTCACGCCAACCCGTGTTAGCGATAGCACGTTACCGAGCGTGTCAGGATACTCCCCTCTAAGATGTTCGAGCTAGACAAGACCAAGTTTGCTGCCTCACCACATTTCTCTATGACAATAGCGAGTCGTGTGGTGAGATCAACGGCACTTTTGGCGCTCTTGTCGTTCATGCACGAGAGGATGGTAGAGACGATCTGCGTGAGGTATGGCTTCACGCGGATGCCTAGTGCATTGACAACAGTGCCAAATCCGTCCGGCATGACTTGATCTTCCGTAGTCTGCTCCTGGGTGTCATCGACGAGACGGACCTCCAAACGTTGATCTGTGTCGGAGGCAACAAGAGCAGGGGCGATTTGCGTGATAGTCTCCATAACCATCTTGCGGTAGGGAGCCAGAGCAGCAGCAGTAAGCGCAGTCATCGTCCTCACTTTCTACTCTTCGTCTCTAAGTTCGTGGGCAATACAGCCAACAAGACCGCGCAAGTGAGAGAGGACGACGCAGCCCATCATGGTGACAATGGACTGAACGATACGGATACCAGTATGGAGCCTACCACGGCTTCTTATTGCGAAAAATCGCCTTGAGGAGGGGATTCCAGTGCGGACACAACAGTGGGAAACGCATCGGCTGTAGGTGGAAATCATGTGTGCAAGGTCACAGTTACCGGAACTAACTCTGACGCCACCACTGTGCGATTCGATGAGAAACGCCAATTAAATTACTCGCTCACCTAGCAAGGTATACTCCGGTTCCTGTGTAGCATTTATGGCCTCTATCGAATGCATTGGAAACTTTCATCTGACAGTTCCCTCTATGCCCACGACTTTAGTACATACGCATGACAGCACAGAGTACATTTCGGACAGACTCAGGGCTCGCGTATGGATATGATGTCACATGACCCGGAGTCGGCTACAACTCGGACAGCGCAAAGCTCGTGATTGGTCCCGTCGCTGGGTGTCCGAGCTTCAGGCAACGATGTATTACGACCTGAACTTCCCAGTCGCTGCGAGCGAATTCACGGGTGTCTCCCAGTCGAAAAAGAAAGGAAAGCAACCACAACAACAGAGTGCTTTCTCGTTCACTCCTGCTCAGTTAGCCTCCATCGAGGCTCGGGTTGATCTTCTCGTTCACTGTGAGTGATCCCTGTAGTCATAGCTCCCCGGATTGACTGCAACTACAGTAGGATACAATGTAATCGCGTTTAACCAGACGATCAACAAGAAGATAGACCCTAAGACACACGTCAACATTCTCAACGCACTGCTGTCACAGCTAAAAACGAGGTCGGGTGTGTTATTCCTGAAAAGATTGACCATCGTTCTCGACGAAGAAAGCGAGAAAGGCTTTGGCTTGGTAACACCATTCCATTTTCCTCTCATACTTTGACCAGGCTGCTCACCTTCTCGTTTCAGGCCAGTGCGAACACCGCACTTTTGGACTCATACGATATCATCGCTCTCGTACCCACGACCGCAGCAACGTTTTCCGCTGCATGTCTGACACATAGCCTTCCGTCACCTCTAACGGCCCACATAATCTCTCTCCAGCTGACATCGCCGCGACTTCCATTTCACCTTAAAGCACACACTCGTGCGCACTGCAATCAAGAACGGTGCGGTCTTCGAAATCAATTACGTTGGAGCCCTTGGTGAGGGTGGGACGAGTTCATCGGCTCTCGGTGTAAGCGACACGGGACCCAGTGCCAAACGGAACTGGTGGGCTGCTGCACGGGAAGTAGTCCGCGTCACCAAAGGCAAGGGGATAATAGTCAGCAGTGGTGCGCTTACGGCAGAAGATTACCGTGGACCGCGGGATGTGCAAAATCTGTGAGTATTCCGTCCTGCCTATCCCGAAAATGGGGCTGACGGACCTGCCTAGCGTGTGTCTGCTTGGTTTGGCACAGAATTTCGCTCACGACGCCTCTGCCGTCACACCAAATTCTCTTCTCATACGTGCTCGTAGGTTGTCCTTCTGCGACCGTTCCTTCTTGGCATAACAAGCTAATGACGATCGTGCTACGCTCGCCTCAAGAAACACGTAAAACATATCGCGCAGTATTTTCTGAACCAAAATTGATCTTCCCTCCTACACCACAAACTTCCGATCTCACCGCCAAGAGTACTGACCTCAGTATAAGACAAGCCTCTCAAGCTCCGTCTGACGATCATGTCGCAACTGCTGGAC
Organism: Pisolithus albus; assembly: GCA_024613165.1. Classification (NCBI taxonomy): domain Eukaryota; kingdom Fungi; phylum Basidiomycota; class Agaricomycetes; order Boletales; family Pisolithaceae; genus Pisolithus; species Pisolithus albus. Next base: position 86,013 of record JANFAB010000163.1, read on the forward strand.
GTCCCAAGTAACATCGCGGCCAACAATCACGAGTCTAAAAAGCGCGTTCGTGAAGACAGTGTCTCTAGTAGTACCACACCCAACCCCAGTGGTTGCATCTGAAGGGCCGGCCAGTCATAGTGTCAGGTAGTTCAAGCCGGCGACCTCAGAAGAAAGGTAAACTGGTAGCATAGACTGACTGACTCATATCACGGTGCATCCCCAAATGCCATGTTCTAGTGCAATAGTATTCTTCTCGAACGATTCTTTATTCACGAAATGCGTGGACTTAAGGACGCCTGCCAACTAATTTATTTAGAAACTGAGGAATCTGTAAGGTGTCGCGGTAGTGGAATGGTGGCAAAATTACATAGACCATAGCGTTGTTCTACAATACAATCACACGAACATCTGCAACGGGTGCCGATCATACACGTTTTGACCTTCACTTAATTCACTTAAGTCGGGATAGAATGGCACCAAAGCGTCAGATGCACCGAGGTACAACGAATTGTAGATTCGCCAGTATACCTATAGAGACAGGTGAGTGACCGTGGTTGGGAGACAGGGATATTCCAGGTACGCACCTCTCGGACTTTGCGAGCCGGGTGGAATAAACCTTGCAGCGTGTAACTGAGGAGCACGCCAGGACCCAATGCTACTCGCATCGCTTCAATAGCCTCCATGACCGCGCCAATGACGTGAGGGGAGGTCTCGAAGCAATTCGGCCATACGAGATTCATCAAGTGAAGCATCGTGTCCTCGCAGCCGAGTCCGGCACAGCCAAGTGCCAGATGCTTCACGATGACGCTTGCTGTTTGACGGTGGACAAGGTCTCTATCTGTCAGCGCATCCTCTAGCATGGTGACCACGGAATCTACGTAGTAGCAGATTGGGGTCCGACGTATTCAAATACGAAAGTCAATGCCTTGAGACATCCGGTACGGACGTTCAACTCGGCCGTCCGGTATTCGTTGAGGATCGCAGGTATACACGTGAATGCTGGAACGTAACGTAAGCGAGCTGGAAGAGGGTATAGACTAACCGTACTTACGTCCGCAAGTTTCGGCCACAATGGCAATTGCAACCGTACTGCACACACGACTTTGACGCTCTGCACGCGCAAGTTGGTCAACAGAACTGACAGTACGTCCTGAGGACCCAGACTCTTCGCAATATATCCGAACGAATTGACAGCAGCACGACGAATGGCTTTTTTATGGGCTTTCAATAGATCCAACAACTCGAAGCAGATGCGCATCCATTCTCGAGCTGGAACGAACTCAGCGCCACGATCAGCGATACGGCCAATCAAGTTGATAGACGCCTCTTGGACTTTCTCGTGACGGTTACGGAGAATGGGGGTCATTCGAGGAACTATAGATGGGTCAGACATTGAGTAACCAAGGCATATTAAATACTCACGAAGATCTTTCACCGGAGGATTCATTTGTGTCATACCGACCACAGTTGGCGATAGCGCCTTCGGCGGCAATGATACTACCGAGCGTGTCAGGATACTCCTCTCCAAGCTGTTCGAACAGGACAAGGCCAAGTTTGCTGAGAAGTTGATCCTCACCACATTGCTTTATGACAATAGCAAGTCGTGTGGTGAGATCAGCGGCCTGTTGACGAACTTTAGCGCTCTTGTTGTTCAACCGCCAGAGAATGGTAGAGACGATCTGTGTGAGGTATGGCTTCACGCGGATGCCTAGTGCATTGACAACAGTGCCAAACCCGTCAAGCATGACTTGATCTTCCGTAGTCTGCTCCTGGAAGGAGTATATGATGCCATCGACTAGACGGACCTCCAAACGTTCATCGATGTCGGAGGCGCCAAGAGTAGCGACGACTTTGGTGATAGTCTCCATAACCATTTTGCGGTAGGGTTCTGCTTCGTCTTTCAACTCGTTCACAATTCGCCCAACAATCTCGGAAACTCCGGCTTTCTGCGCGAGTTCGACAGTCGTTTCCACCACTTGACGGTAGTTCCGCCTGTCCAGGGCCATTCGACGGACCCAAAATGATTTGAAGAAATCGGGAGAATGTCTTGCTTGATATATTGAGGGGTCACACCTTCGGTGGCAGCGCACTGTTTAACGACCTTCAAGACAATCTTCTTCATCTCTTCATCCGACGTCTGGAATTCACGTATCAAGATGACCGTGACCTCCTTCGTGTAGTATGAAGCATATTCTGGGTCCATGAGAGGAATAATGAAACCGATGGCCTTCAAAAAGGCGGCGAGACCCTTTCCGCGATGCTGGCGAATACCGAGCCAAAGCGGCCGTAGAACCTCATCGAAAGGATTCGATTCCATAGGGTGCAGCCGCTTCGGCAAGAGCAGCAATAGCAAGCGCAGTCATTGTCCTCACTTTCTGCTGTTCGTCCGTAAGCCCGTGGGCGATACAGCCAACAAGGCTACGCAAGTGAGGAAGGACGGCGCAGCCCATCATGATAGCAATCTGCTGACGATACGGACACCAGTATGGCGAGCCTGCCACGACTTTTTACTGCGACAAACCGCCTTGAGGAAGGGCAGTAGCGCTGGGATACCCAATGCAGACGCGACCACAGAAAACGCGCGAGCTGTGGTATTACGGACGTATTCATCGGCGTGGTCGATGTCCGGGCGCATAGTGGAGATCATGTGAGCGAGGCCAGCCGCTTTCGCGAGGTTGGAGATAATTTCACGGCCTTCAACACGAGCATAGTAGTCCTCGTCTATAAGGAGCGGCTCGATAACGACCAGGATTTTGTGTACGTAAGGGCGCACAAGGTCGTCGAGCTTGTACAGAACGCGGTCGATGACTTTGACGAGGAGATGCCGTTCCTGGTCCTCCAACGTTCGCTCCATCAGGAGTGGAAGGATCTTATCGAAGAGTGGACCAGCACCGAACTCGCGAGCTTTGTCTGTAATCTGGCGAAGGGCTGTCTTACGGACGGGAGGAGTGCCGTTCTTGATTTTCAACAGTAGTCGCATGATTTTGCGCTCCTTCATCTCGTCGACCGATAGCTGCGTCTCATCCTCCTCCTTGAGAATCTTGGCGAAGTATTGGGCATCCTCGGGTTTGAAGAATGCAAGGTTACCCACGCCGGGAATCTCTGTGGGCAGTTCTGGCGCCAGACCCGCCGCCGCGGCTATTGCTGCAGCATCAGAAGACTCTTGGATATGGAAGCCCCCAACTTCGGTTACAGATGGGGGCATCAACTTCCGAGGTGCAACCATCGGCGCATAGCCTGGCGGAGGAGTGACAATGACGTACCCTGAAGACGGGAGAATGGCGTCTAATTCTTCGTCCGTAAGGTAGCGGTTGTGCTTGTCATCGTGCATAATACCGGGCGCATTCATGATAATCTGAGTCATCGGGGCTTCATGTTCGGGGCAACTTGGTCCCACCGAGAACGCTTAGGCGTCTCACCAACAAGCGCTATGTTGTCCGCCGGCGTCGCGTCCCAACGAGAGCGCCTCTTTTTCGGTACAGAAGCCTCAAGTGACTCCTTGGACCATTCGCCCTGGTCAGGCTTATTTGGGTCTACGTTTTCGTCGGTAGGCTCAGTGACATCCCACCTGCGTTTCCGCTTTGTACCCGACGCCGCTGCCTCCCGCTCCCGAGCCTCAGCCAGCTCCTTAGCAGCAGCAAGTTCCATAGCGACGTCCTGAAGCTCCGCAGCAGGGGGAGTCTTGTCCAAGTCCATTTTCATCTTCCCTTCTTCTCTCTCTTCCTCTCTTTTTCTTCGATTGCTCTCCGCACCCGGGCCTCTTCCTGCTCCAGTCTTGCCAGCCTCATTGCATCCTTGTAGCCACCCTCCACCTCTCCACCCTCATCCACCTGCTTGAAGACGTCGACGCCATCTTGCGCGACCCGATTGAAACGACGGTTGTGGTAGTCAGACTGCCTGGCTGCAATTTGACGTTTGGAGGCTGTTTCAGCAAATGGGTCGATATTTTCCTCTTCTGCAAGCTCTGCAAACTCTTGCAGGACCTCCTTCGGCGCCGTGAAAGAGTCCACTAGCCTTGGCGAGTTCAGTGGCGACATGGGTTGACGAAGTGTCACTTGCAGAGTTTTGGTCGACTCAATGACCAGCAGCTGAGTCTGAATAATACACCAAACACGTACAAACATATGTAGCTGAGAAATCAATAGCCCCTATTTAGCACGAGTAGCCTCGTACACGGTTCGCGTGCTTTGCTCTGCGAGGAGAACGCGTCGCTTATTCTTCTCTATTATCGATGGATCCAACCCTTCACTATCCGGAATGTTCTCAGCAGCGCTGACTGCGCCATATGCACAACTCAGCGCTACCATGTACACCTGTTCCCTCAGCCCCATCTCGGACGCGTTGCCCAACGCAATGACCAATTCCCTTCGAGCGCCGACGATCTCATTTCTGTACTGACCATCTGTGTGAGTGTCAAATGCCACCAAAGCCGCAGCTAGCTCCGCCGAAGCTCTGAATATCACAAGCGCCTGATCGTACTGTGCCTTGTTCGCACGCTCGCGTCCCACGTCAGTATTGGCCTTCACTCGTTCCAATGCAATAAGAAGGAAACGTCGTATGACGTCAGGATTTGTGATGTGCTGTACGTGATTGAGACATGTGGATGAAGATAGTCCATTGGGTGGTTTCTGTAATGCCTGGATACCGTTAAGGGCTTTCCGCTGAGCGAGTACGACGAGCAGTCGCGCAAGAGCTGTTGGGCCGATAACCCTCTCGCCGAGCACCTTCAATAATGGGTAAATGTTCTCGTTGAGCGGAATGAGGAGCTTGAAACTCACCGCGCCGCGCTCGACAAACACCAGGCGCTCGTCCCTGGTGTGACACTCCTCTTCCGAAGGAACCTTATGAGATCCTGCGTATGCGATGTGAAGAAAGGATTCGATTTCAGCGTTCGAAATACCGCAGGATTCGGCCGCATGGGTTAAATTGATGATGATTCGTAGTGTGCACACGCGTATCGTCCCTACAAAGCGTAAGTTTATCACTCCACCTTGACAATTCCCTCGGATTTCACCTCGGTGTTGACAGACGGACTGAACAGCCTCATCCAACGGCGGCCCCTCTAAATGTTCTTCGAACATCCTGAAAGAAACCCGTCAGCAAACGGAAAAATGTATACGCGAGGTCGTACGCTTTAATATCCTGGTGAGTTTGTTCCACCATATTCATCCACATCTCTACTATCTTTTCCATCCATTCTTCCCGTGAGGTGATGATAGTGAGACATTGTGACAAGGCTTTCCACTCTCGCCCCTTAAGAGCCGAGTCCATCGGTGTTGATACACCCGGAACAAGATGCGGAGGCCATTCGATTAACTTTGATAAGACTTCGCTCGCGGTAGCATTAGCAGCGCTCAGAGGGTAGCCGGGTAGACCTGGCACGGTAGCACAGTCGAACAAGTAATCAAGTATCTCGGGCCTTGCTTTCAGCAACTCGAGGCGAGGTCTGACGGCGTGGGGTACATGTGGCTTCAAAAAGTCACCAACGCCACGAAGAACATGTTGTTGGTGTGCAAGGGGGGCGTGGAATTCGTGGATATCCACAGCACCGAGCATCTGCTTCACGTTTCACTACAGAACCAAAGCACTCTGGGGAAACAGAACGCACTTTAGTAGGATGATTCTCAATTCGGTCGCCTATTCGCTCCAGGTCTCGCAAAACCACACAACACAAGCAGACCGCGATCTCCCCTCTTGTGGCAATAGTCAAACACCCCACGTACGCAGTATCAGCGGCGAGTGTGATGAGAATACAGGCCGACAGGGACCGCAAGTCCCAATTATCGTGATCAAGCATCTATAATCATTACTGCATAGTTTCATGGGAGAAAAACACGCAAGTACTTACTGGCATCAGCCGAGCCGTCACGTCGCCAGTCAAGATTTGGTCTGTTACGGTAATTCGCTCCGTGGAATCACATCCGACGCAAATGTGGTACAGAGACGCCAGGGCATTTTGCTGCGCAAGTTGGTATTCCCTGAAGTGTACAGTGGGAGGTTGGGGACGTGACACGAAGCCCGCCACTGTCATGACCACTCCCGCAGCCACACATGCTTTCCCGAACTCATCTAAGCCCAGACCAGCATAGGAGGGATCGCGCTTTAATCTGCGCTCGATCGCGGCCTACTAATCGTTAAAAACACTAAGCCCACCGTAACAATGAAGAAAGGCTATTACCGAATACTCTCGCAGGAACCTGATACTCTGACCAGGTTCTAAGAGTTTAGAAAAGACCTTTTTCAACCCTGGGTTAGCCGCTCTGGCGCGGGAAGACTCAGAACTTCTTCGACATTGTCTGCAGTGACACTGATCGGGCCTTGTACTGGCATGGTGCAACTGGAGGTGAGTTCTTGGAGCAGATACTACTCTGACTTGGGTGTAACTTGAGTAAATGAGCAAGCATGATCGAAGCTACCCCTAATCAGACGATACAGTTCCTGCTCCAAAGATAGTGAACCGAACACAGACTTGTAATGCTATGTACAATTGCCTCACAAACTGTATGGTATACCTGCCTGCTCTAGACATACAGTTGGTATACGTTATACAAGTACCATTGATGAGCGTTAGTCGCGCGGTTTTTGTGAAGTTTGAACGGTCATACAACACAGACGACCCTCAAACCTTCCACGGTTTTTTGGGTAAGAAGAACCCCATAATCAGTGTAATGCTCGCCATGCCCATCATCATCCAATACACGAAGTAACCACCCATCACATGCCTTTGTATACTCAATGAAAACGCTGAGTTGGAGGCTACAGGGCCGATTGCACGCATGACAGACACCATCATCTGCGCGAGCCCGTTCGTTGCACCGATGGAAGCGCGGTTCGGGGCAGCGGCATTGATATATATGAAAGTGACACCTAATCGCAATTCGTCACCCGAGACGGAACAGAAAAATAATCGACCCTCACTGAACGAGAAGCTTGACAACACACATAATACCATCTGAGCTCCAACAAGGGTCCAGACAAGACTGTCTAGCCCTCTTTCTCGTGCTACCCAAGCGGTCACTGGGAAGAGAGCGATAGCAGGGACGTATAAGAATGTTCCAATGAGGTACAGATTTTTAGGGCCCAATCGATCGTGTAACGGCGTAAAGAGAAGTGATTGAGAGACACCATTGGTAAGTCCCAACAATGCAAGAATGGTACCGATGGCAGAGGGATGAAGCCCCAATCCACCCATTTCTATGGGAATTGCGAAATACACGGGTAACACCGTGCGGACAGCGATATCGGTCAGTGCGAAGAACGCATAACACCCTGCGGAAATTAACACGGCGGGGACCAAGAGTTTCCGGAGAGGAAGTTGGCCTTCGCTGGTATCGCACTCAGCGCCATTCTCCGTTATTGCCGGTGATCCATTGTTCGGTTCCTGAGATTTGGACTTGCGACCAAAGAAGTAATCTCTCGGAGACATCTGAGGTTTGGTGGTCTATACACGAGGATTAGCCTATCTCAACGAGTAAACAATGATAGAACTAACCTCCTCCAGCAAGAAATAAGCAACAAACCAGCACAACGCTGCAAATGTTGCAGACACCGAACACGGAAGGAAATATGGGTATGTCCTGAAGAATGTTGAGTCTCCGAAGATAGCGGGGAATTTCTCTGCAGGATGTTCTAATAATCCACCGATGAGTGGACTTGTTCAAATCAGAACGGGCTGGTCAACTTTGAATAATCCGCTATGGAACGAACCCAATCGTAGTTCCAACAAACCACGTAAGAGGCATGACACTACATGCCTGGGCTATATTTGTTGGATCGGTTATCTCTGCTACCATGCTTTTCATGATCCCAATGTTCCCATTGAGCGCACCGTTCAGACAACGACTTCATTAAGAGTAGCCTAATCAGCTCCCGAGATAGGCATAATTACACCACGTACCTGAGAACGAGACCCCAGAATGTTTTCGATAGTCCAAAGCAATACATTGACACCGACAGACCAAAAAGCCCAGTCATGAGCACGGGTTTGCGCCCAATCTGATCTGACGCACGACTCCAATGGAATATTGTGCACGCTTCCGTCAAAAAGAAGAGCGAATGCTGCGGGAATAGATGCTTGGAATGATAGTTCACTGCTTCTAACAGATAGGACTGACCACCAAGCCGACATAGTATCCTATACTGGAATCATCCCCATGTGTGATACCAACGTCCCTGATAAACTTGAGGTGGGATCTAAGATGTTGGCTGGTGCTGCAGTAATAGTGGTAGCCGACTTACCTGGGGCAAGAACGGTGCGATCACCTGCGACGTCAGCGGTTCTGACAATTGCAACAATAACAGAATGGAAAATTGTCGCCACGGCAGAGGAGTTCTTGTTGCTTTTGGGCTCTTGTGCTGAACACCAGAATGTGTTCCTAACAAGGGAGTCTCTTCGTCTGCTACCTCTTGAGGTTGCATTGTTCACAGTCAAAGGGTATACGGGAGAGACTAGTAACGAACAGAATCCGCGGGTGCTGTTGGTAGCAAGCGAATTTCGTCTCCGCAAAGACCCTGGACGCATCATTTACAGTAATCAGACCCCATTGCGCATATGGGCCCGGGCGTTTAACAAGCCCCCCCCCCGACGTCAGTGAGTGGTCGAGTTGCAAGGTAACTCCCTTTTGAAAACGGGAGGGTCCAGGCACACGTGGTATGTAGACACTCGATATCTGGCTGAAGCCGAAAGTTGACGCCAACAGGCACATCTCACTTGTACCACATACATCAACTCAACCACACTAGGTGCCACCCGGCTTCCGGGCCGGGATACTTGGTTTACCACTGCCCATCCGACTCGATGCCAGGCCGTTTCGTCACGCTTCCACCTGACGCTACTCCCATCAGCGACGTGGATGAGGAGGTGGGGGTTTTATTTTTCCATGAATACGGGTGCTCGACCACTGTTCTCAGATCTTTCTCCTGTACACGGGTCTCAATCGGGCGAGGACCAAGCTGACTGGTCTCGATGGTCATCGTGGACTTGGCCATGTTGATTCTCGAAAAGACATACTTACAATTAATATTGGACTGTCTGAAGATGCTACCGAAACGTCCAAGGACAAACAACCGTGTGTTGCCCCGAAACAAAAGCGTCCAAAGGAGAAGAAATCGATTGACATTGAGATTGAAATCGCTCAGGACAAGACTGCCTTGCGTAGCAGGAAAGGTGACACTGGCAGCGTCGTCTGGCGAGCTAGGTTTGTTGTCTTTTTTCCCTGCTCGTCAAACACCCGTGTACGAAACTTGGGCAAGCGTCGAATTTTGCAGAGCAGTCCTTCATCAGCATTTCTTCCCATCCAGAAGTGCAATATTCGATTACAGCACACTGTCTGAATGCAACTGCCTTGAGCTTGGGTACGTCCTGGAGCAGCTGCTCACCACAGCGACGTCTCATTCGTGGAAGGGCAGGGACAGGGTTACTCGGGATTGCCTTTTCTCCCCTGTTCCGAACGTACACGGCGAGCGACATTGCTGCCTTACTCCCGCTGATTCGGAAGAACGTGGCACTGAACCCCCAACCTAAATACGGAGCCGTTCAATCGCAATGCATGAATCTCAATGTGGAAGAGTTGGATTGGGTGACCCTTGCATCTCTCCCTCCAGGTCCTGCTCGGACACGCTATTGCCCGTCCCCAAGAGTGGGACCAAGTTCAACGCCAAACAAAGACGATACCTGGGATTTGATCTTAGCGGTCGACTGTATCTACCACCCCTCCCTTCTCCGTCCATTGGTGGACACGATTGAGACCCTTTCAACTCCCGGAAGAACATGGGTATTCGTCGTAGTTGAGCTGCGGCAAGAAGACGTTATTCGGGAATTTCTGAACTTGTGGTTGACCTTGGGAGGTTGGGAGATCACGCGAGCGGAAGGCCTCCTGGACGAGAATTATGCCATTTGGGCAGGGCACAGAATACCTCTCGCGCCCGCGATGTAGGGTGCAATTCTGTAACAGACGATGGTGTCATACTGTAAAGCCAGAGTGACTGCCACGACGTGTCGTTTCGATACGTGTGTACTGTATTCGACTTGCCCTTAGAACGCAGATCATCTCAATTGACCGTCGGTTGTCCCGGCGACTGGCGTGGTTGCCTCGACCGCTACCTGCAGTGCTCAGAGCGATGCTACACACACAGTACTGAATCGATCGGAATATTTGATTGACGAGCCGTTCCGTTGCGAGCCTCGCCGCGCAGTTACGAGTGCGAATGTCGCACAGCGTATTTACGCCCAAGATGCCGGTGACTAGTGAATAACGTTCTGAATCACTGCCTTCACCAACTACGTCGAGTAAACAAGCGGACCAAGTCCAGGGCTGTGAGGCGGGCGGCGGGGGTCGTGCCAAATATCAGTGAGTGGAACAACACGGGCCGTCCGATAGCTGCAACTGCACGTGGTTCTCTCGATGGCGGCCCGCCATAGGAGCCTATGACTAATCAAGTGCCGGAGAAACAAACACATGTTATGGTCTCCCCCGGCTTTGAAAAGCCGCCAGCAGGAGGTTCCACGTAACCATTTACCAACGATGTCTCCCTCGTCAAGTGCAAAGGGAAGAATTCTCGTCAAGGACGACAACGACGTGGTCATCGTCGCTGCCATCCGTTCCGCTCTCACGAAGGTGTGTTCGTACGCTAGTAACCCGGTAACACTGCACGGCTAATTCCATCATTTATTAGAGCAAGAAGGGCGGTTTCAAGGACACGCGTCCTGAAGAGATCTTATCTGGCGTATTGCGAGCAGCTTACACCAAGGCTAACCTGGATCCAGCCCTCATCGAGGAAGTTGCCGTCGGTAATGTCCTTCCCCCTGGTGGAGGTGCCACAGCCGCCCGCATGGCCGCGTTGCACTCCGGCATACCCTACACTACCCCGCTCAACACTGTAAACCGGCAATGCTCCTCTGGCCTCGCTGCTGTAAACCAGGTCGCCAACCAAATAGCCGTTGGTCAAATCTCTATCGGAATTGGTATGTAACTTGTTGTGCGTCCGTTCGTTACGGCAGCTCATCCCTTTCCAGGGGCTGGTGTGGAGTCCATGACCTTCGGATGGGGCAGTGGATCCATACCCGATGGTTGGTCAGAGTCTGTTCTCACCAACAAGGAAGCCGAAGATTGTCTTATCCCAATGGGTATCACCTCCGAGAACGTCGCGGCCGAATTCGGCATTTCTCGAGAGAGGCAAGACGAGTTCGCAGCCCAGTCCTTCCAGAGAGCTGCGGCTGCTCAGAAAGCTGGGAAATTCAAGGACGAGATTGTCCCCTTGAGGGTCAAAATCACAGACCCAAAGACTGAGAAGGTAGTAGAGATCGTGGTGGACGCAGACGACGGGATACGTGACGGTGTCACTTCTGCAAGCCTTGCAAAATTGAAACCTTCATTTAAGAAGGATGGTTCAACGCACGCCGGTAAGTTCAAGACACGACTCCAACTGCCGGTTTGTTAACGTTCCACAAGGTAATGCCTCGCAGGTATCGGACGGTGCAGCAGCCGTCGTATTGGCCCGTAGATCTACTGCCAAACGGCTTGGACTCCCCATTATCGGCAAGTACGTCGCGGCTAGCGTAGTCGGTGTTCCCCCTCGGATCATGGGCGTGGGCCCTGCATACGCAATTCCGAAAGTTCTCGAGAAAGTCGGTCTGTCTACAAACGACGTCGACGTTTACGAGATCAACGAGGCCTTCGCTTCGCAAGCCATCTATTCTATCGAAAAGGTTGGCATTTCCTTTGACAAAGTGAACGTCAATGGCGGCGCTATAGCTTTCGGACATCCGCTGGGATGCAGTAAGTTACATTCTGTTCTCGTCACGAATGGTGAAAAGCTTACTCATTTCGATCTTACAGCCGGGGCACGTCAAATTGCTACGGGGCTTAACATTGCCAGACAGAGGGGTGAGAGGGTGTTTGTCACTAGCATGTGTATCGGCTCGGGGATGGGGATGGCAGCTGTTTTCGTTAGCGAGCACTGAAGTGTAGCATTTGTCATGACGCGCAGTTAGTGTAATCAACTAGTGAAGTAATAACGCAGGTGTCTCAGTCACATAACAGTGAAGCTGGTGCTATCCCCTAGTAATGGCTTTTGTTTCAAAACGGATCGTCACGTACAGGGACACTGCTTCCAATCTACAAACCACTGACTTATAGTACTGTGCTTCGAGACGTAGGAGACGTGAGGACCTCGGGCTGTACACTCTATCCTGTTCGCACTGCAAAATTCCTCCATGTTTCTGGTCGTTTCATTGTCTCATGTGGTCTGACAGGTCATCTTCTCTCACAGACCACTGGGACCACAGTTCCAAAACACGAGTGAATGTCAGGGCAGGGCTGCCGACGATGGCTGCACTTGTCATCCAGCAGCGTACGAGGTCTAAGCCCCGGCCGTACCACTCTAGTAACGCGACGGAACGTTAACCAATTCGAGAAACACTCCCAGCATGCCATCCGCAAGGGGGGGAGGGGGAGGCTTGTGTCTTGAGATCAAGTCTTGAGAACCGAGGGCTGAAGAAACCGGTCGGCGAACACTGCGGATAAATGTGAACGATGACACCCATACCTGCATAGATAACAGCCAGTAAAATTGCGGAACGAGACAGTGGTCATCAATTCAACATTTCAGGAACCCCCCCCCCCTTCCCGAGAAATGGCGAGAAAAGAAATTTGCAGTGAGAAAAATGGGGGATCAAGTAACAATCATTGATTCCGACCTCCTGAATAACGTGTGTCAAGGGTCGACCCGTTCAGCGTCGGGAAACGGACCACGGTATTCAAACACGCAGAAACGTGAAAATGCGCTGCACGGTGGCGCGTAGTGGTGTGGGGAACTAGTCCATGCAAGGGGTAAGATGTGAGGCTGTGCAGGCGAATGATTCGGGAGCTGGGAGTGGCGACATCCCATCGAGACCTGGGCAAGGTAACCACTGGCTACTCGCGCGTGGCTCTGCAGGTAACCTGAAAATTGAGAAGGTTTGTTCCGACGTCCCCTCCGTTAGCAGATTACTACCAACATTAAAACACTAATCAGTATTTGAACTAGGAAGACACACGACCCTTTGTAACGCGTTCCACTGCATGGCGATATCTTGAGTCCCGCCAACGGCCGCAGTACCTTGGTCAGCTTTTAATTCAATTGAAGCAAGCGCCTAGAGTTACTAACGTCAGGTGAGTACGTATGCTACCGACGTTGTAGCATAATCGACGATGGACGGTAAGATTAAAAGTGACCCGCCTCAAAGCATAGATAGACTCACTGGTTATAAGAAATCAGTTCGGCCGCCGAGAACAAGTTGTGTAAGAGTATTGAGAATTCTTCCATATCAATGGAAAGGATGACGCAGATACTTAGGGCATGATCACAACCGTGACATAGCGAAACGTCCACGATACCTGTTGCAACGATAACGGTAAGACCGCCGGTAACAATCGAATGACTCTTGCATCAACCACAGTATTAATGTATCTGTCACTGTATAACAGCCACACTGCAAGTAAGCCATTTCGAAATGGATCAGCAATATAACCAATGTTAGGACCAAGTATCAGCTAATACCACCAGCAATACCAGTACGTCATAAACCCTGGCTAGTGCCACTCCATCAAAACGTTGTCCAGAGGACCTGGCTGATGATCGATAATCTGTCAACTCCATCTGAAAAGACCGATCTCATCGGTGCTCACATGAGAATTTCCCACTTCCTCACTTAATTCTTCCATCTGACAACACATTTGAGTCCAAGAGCAGCGGAACGAATCGGAAGTGCGCACATTTTCAAGGTTCTGTCACGGCCACCGCTCACAATTTTGTCAGTGACAAAGTCGACACAATACACCTCATCGAGGTGCCCAGGCAAGTCGACTTTCAACTTGTATGTTTTGAGGTCCCATATCTTGTAACATAATCAGCAGAATGTATCGACAGGCACATAGGGGGATCACTTTGACGGTAGCATCCTTACTAGCACTCACTACCATGCGCGAATCGGCACTCCATGTAAGTCGATACACTGGACCAACGTGGCCCCTAAGAGTAGCAACGAATTTGCCTAAATTTCCGGAGCCTGGAACTGTTAGTAAACATCGTGATATGTCAGCAAATAATAGCCCCGAAACCGTGCCTTGGCTGCCTGAACAGTCCCATAGTCGTATGGCGCTATCCCACCCGGCGCTCGCCGCCCATCGCCCGTCCGGCGAAAATGCCACATGGGATACCTGGCGCTGGTGTCCCGTCAACCGAGTCACAGGTTTTGGCTTCCCGCCTCCTCCCGCAGACGTGGAACCTGATGAGAAGAGGGACCACAAGAAAAGTGTGTGATCATCGGAACCTGATATCAGGAGCTCAGGTGTACGATTAACAAGCCCTTCGTATCGTTTGAGGGCAAGTTCCCGAGCTGCGGAAATTATGAGCGAGCTGTCAAGCTGAAACAATCAAACGTACCTTCTTCGTTGGATGCGGGCCTTTTGCCAGTGTGATCAAAGGGACCAGTCCGAAGCACGAAGTCGGTGCTCAGAGCGAGGGTAGTAACCCAGTGTGCATGGTCGTTAAGGACCATCAACTGCTTACCCTGAAAGAAGTGAGCGGTCACCTAATTGCAGGTATCCTAGGGCTTACTCCGTGTGGGTCCCACACTCTCACCGTCCGATCGCTACTCGCTGTGTATAGCACGCCCTTCCCCCCCTTTCCTCCACCACCCCATTTCACAACATTAACACTGGCCGTGTGACCACCAAGAGCATACTCCAATTTACGCGTCAGGCTAGACCACACACGTACTGTTCCATCCTTGGAGGAAGATGCGAGTCGAGGTGCAGAAGGATTCCTATACCAGCGCATGGTCACGCTCAAAAATCTAGAATAACATACCAGTTGGCTTACAGATGCAAAGGCTCCCATGCCAGCGACGTCACCCATTTTGTGTGGCCCTTCATAGCCTCACCTGTTGGTTTTCCGGTTCTGGGGTCCCACATCCTGACCTGCCCGTCATGGCCACCGCTAGCGAGTTTCCGCTCGAGTGGGTCCCACTCGACGCAGAGCACCCAACCTGTGTGACCCACTAGTGTGTGAGAAGGCGTCTCGGTATCGAGGTTCCAGAGCCGAACGTGTGTATCGCCCGATCCGGTTGCGAGGAGGGCACCGGTCGGTGAAAAGGAAGCGCACAAAATCGGCGATGAGTGTCCTGTGGCGAGGTATCGAGTCAGTCATGCTCAGATGTATCTCGACTGCGATTACTCTGCTCCCGTGTGACGTACCCGACAGTGTGCTAGAACATCGCGTTGCGGGCCTCACTTTAAACACAGACTGTGGCGCACATCTTACGACAAGAATGTCTTCCTCAGAAAATGCAAGCGAAGGGTGACCAAGCACGTCGGCCTCTATAGATTTCGAGATGACGATACGCGTGGGCGCGTCGCCTTTGGAAGCATCTGCAGGCAATGCTACATGAAATGCGTACGGCACATGTTCGTCGTCATCCTGTGTGATGCGTGGGTGACAGGCGGCTGCGGAACGCACCCACAAGACAACACGCTTACCTTGGTGCGAAGTTGATTGACTAATGCTTCCAGACTCTCCCGTGCTACATTAGCTGGCAGATTGACTGCAGGTGCGATGGGAGCACCATCGTCCTCGTTTACAAAGTGGACGACGACGTTTGGTGACGGTTTTGGTGGTTCTTGTGGTGGTTCTGGAACACCGTGGTAGACTTTTGGTCGCTTTGCTGGAGGGAGAACGGCAGCCATGACCGACTACGTTCTATCCCAAGGGAGTGTTGGAGAAAAGTTCCTACGTGCTTGAATAAGACGTAACACCAATCTGGGAGAAATAGCCCCTGAGCCCCGTTGATCACTATCACTATCCTGGCTGGTGAGGACGATGTCACGATCAATATCGCGGTGCCCGAGAAAACCGTGATCAAGCTACGGGTACTGTAGAATTAGCCATCCCTGCCCTGCCGGCGTTCTAACGGTTGGATCCGACCAAATTCTAGCAGGCTGTACTAATCTGCTGCACTGCACTGCGATACGCTCTGTCTATCTAATACCACTTGCCATCGCCTGATCCGTGTCTTGCAGTGAACTGTTGGCATACCTCCAGGGAGAGTCCGGTAACTGGATTACGACAGAAGGAGGCGGTGCACGTCGAGCTGTGAATGGTTCCTTTGTGTCTTCGAGTATAAAGCGTTGATTGGGACGCTCCAACCGCCTTACAATGGAATCTCTGCGTCTCACAGACAAACCGACTCTCCGTTGCTAATCAGTCGAAAATTCACAAAAGCAAGATACTATACGCTAGGGTTAGGGTTAGTGATTATGACTTATTTGGTTTTGTTTGTGGTTCTGACCCCGGTCTGCTCGCTGCCCACAGGCGCCTTCTTCACTGTCAGTCCTTCAACCACGCTACACACCCGCCACTTCTTCGTCCCTGTCGTCTCTCTTCGCAATGTCAAGCAAGGCAGCTCAGAAGCGTGTAAGGGCATGGGCAATCTGGAAATCGCATTCTTGATTGATTGTTTTACCTGCAGCTCACCAAGGAATACATCAATATGCAACGGGAGCCTCCTCCATTCGTCTGGGCCGCTCCGGATGAAAAGAACATTCTTACATGTGAGTTTACTCATGTTTACGTGCTCGCGCGCCCCTCATATGCCTGCACCAGGGAACTACCTTATCGTGAGCGTTATCAATGACCTATGCATCATGGTCGTCTTTACCAAGGATGGATTTAGCGCGGGCCACCAGATTCTCCTTACGCAGGTGGAGAATATCACGGAGTGCTACTCTTCCCAGCAGAATATCCTTTCAGACCGCCGGGCATCAAGGTTTGCACTTTTTCGCCTATTTGAAGAATATTGCCATGGCTCATAATCTCACCTTAGATGTACACGCCGAGTGGACGCTTCCAGCCAGACAAGAAGATCTGTTTCTCCATGTCTGATTTTCATCCAGGCACAGTAAGTCTATCTTTTGTTCCGTTATATTGTATTCACCCCAATCCCTTTCACAGTGGAATCCGGCGTGGAGTGTTTCTACGATGTAAGTCATGAATCTTATTATTTGCATTCGGCCTTTTGTACCATCGCCGGGACCCATCATGAATCGTGGTGTCATAGCTGCGCTGGAAATTTTCAATAACCCGGTTGCCGATCCCGAGCCATATAATTTTCTGATGGGCTGACCCAACGGTTCCTTGCAGATTGACCGGCCTTCTTTCTTTTATGCTTTCGGACGAGATGACCACAGGATCTGTGACATCGTCCGATTCTCACAAACGCGCACTTGCTGTCAAGAGTCACTCCTTCAACCTCACCCAAGCTAGGTTCAAAGAAGCATTTGCAGATGTGAGTATTTCATACCTTGATTTGGCACATGGCCCGAACTCACGAATTATCTTTACTATGACGTTTCCCATGACACCTGCGACCATCTTACATGTCTGGTCTGGTAGTATTGTACTCCGACGCTCCGAGATCTCCCAAATATGGGGGAACAAGAGCGTGGCAAGCCCGACGCACCATCATCCTCCACGCCACAGCCTGCGATTGTTACTTTGTCTGCCAACCCGTCTACCTTGGTAGTGCCGAAGCCACAGATGGTATTAAGGCGAACGCCAGGAGCCCCGCCACCACTGGCCATGAATGCTGGGCCGGCGATGCCCGAACTTCACAATCCCATCACGCACGCTAACAAACCGCCTATTCCTCAAGGTTGGGCAGCATCCTGGCGTCAGGTCATCTGGGAAAAATGGAGGTGGGGTGTTTTGATTGCACTTGCTGTGATCGTTTCGAGGATCACTTCGACATATTGAAGTTACTGGCTGGACCTTTTCTTCTTCTTCTTTATCGTCTCCCGACTGTGCGAAAGGTACAGTTGGGTTTCATCTGCTTTGTCAATGGGGGCCGTTATGATCTAACGTGCCTCTCGTCCGCTACACTCCCTTGTCTTTGTGAATGTTTACCCTCGGTCTCGTTGCTCCGGTCCATTCTTTTAAGTTGGCGGTATTTTACATAAAATCTATTTTGTAGTTTTTTAGGCGTGGAAGATATGGAAGCATTATAGAAACCCTCCTCATATTGTCGGATCTTTCTCCCAAAGTCTCCGGGGTGAAGACACTGCTCCTCTCGACAGTGGTTCCACAGCACGCCAGATATCTTCAGCGACGAGATCTTTTTCTCTACTCGCGTCAATCTCTACCCATTCTCCTTGACATTCTCTCTTCGTTTCCTCCCCAATCCTCTCGAACACCTCCCGAACACCCCTTTGCACGTCCTCCAGTTCATATCTCTCTTCTCCATATCCACCTCTTGCGCGGGCAACTTCTGGCTCGACGTTGAGAAATAAGGTGAGATCAGGTGCGGGGAGACCAATATCTGGCGCTCGACACCATTCGTACGGGAGACCTTTACGTGCCGAAAACGCGATTCCAGAGAATGCATAGCGATCAGCGATCACAGTTACTCCTGCCGCTAGATGTGCATAAATGGTCGAGCTTTTTGTAGGAAGGAAAGGGAGGAGGGGGGAAACCACGCACGTCAGATTCTGTACAGGTAAGCAACTGTGTGTAAGAACCTACGCAAGTTCCCAGCGGTTGGCAGAGAAGAGGAGATGGATGGCGTGGTCGTCGAGCTCGGACTGTGAGCGCAGATAAGCATCGATCATCTTACCGATCGCTGTCGTCCGATCTAAGAATACCGAAAATCGTTTTAAAGACAGCATGGGTTTTATTTTATTTTATTCCGGGGTAAGATGGTCTGAGGATACAGCGCGGAGAGACGTAGACTTACCGGGAAACTTGATCAGCACGGCCTTGGCAGATTTCTCGTCTCCTTGCAATCTACTTTGGAGGATAGCAGCCTGGGTGCTCTTACCAGATCTGTCTAATCCCTCGATGACGATAAATGCACCTCGACTCGTTGCAGTCATGGTAGAGTGCCAAAGTGCTGTTGGAAGGATTTCCAGTGTTGATCTAGTCTAATATGATGGCAGACCGGCAACTTGAATGCCCCTGATGAGTCGTACCACCGGACAGAATGATTCCATGTGCCGGTCACTAAAGTAGAGTTTCTGTTGTCCTTGCGCGGACTACTAGCAACACACCGAACAGAGACTAAGGCCAACAAATGCATGACCGACAATAGACTACAAATGCTTTTGATTACCGTCTTGGTCGTCCGTGGCCGTTCTTGCCCTTTGCCGCCCGCTTTCGCTCTCTTTCTTTCCTCCCGGGCCTTTGCACTGCGTTGTCGTGGATCGATCACCTCGTAGTCCCTTTCTGCCTTTCTGGTTTCTTCGCCGTCGTCTTTTGGGAATTGTAGAACGTGGTTCATGAATCCTCGATCGTCGTCCACTTCCATCCCGGAATCCTCTCCATTCACTACAGGTACTTTCCCCTCGCCTTGCACACCCTCTGCATCCTCGACCAGGTTCGAGTCTGCTGGTCCAGCAGCCTGCAGCATCCCTCTGAAGCTCTTTAGGGCGGCCAGTACATCACCCTCATCTTTCCTTCGCCCATCTTTCGCCCTCTTCTGTAACCCACGACCCTTTGCATATTTAGCAACCTCTTCCTCCAGATACGACTTTGGCTTCTTCTTCTTCCGCCGTTCCGCTTCCTCTTCACTGTCACCCCCACCTTCGCGCCGGCGCGTTAATCGACGAATCTCAGCCTCCATCTTCTCAATCTCCGAGCGCTGGGCATCTCTGCGCGTGATAAGTGAGCTAATCGTCAAAAAGGCATGCAAGGACATCATATCGTACTTCTGAGATGCCTTTTCGTGTTGATGTTGCTCCCGGATTTTGATTACATCAATATCTGACTTTTGCTTTGATTTCCCCTTTGGTCTATCCTGTCGAAAGAAAATATCAAACCACGCAGTAGCAAGTGTGCGATAACTCGTTACCGTGGACTCCGCCTCTGGTTTCGATGACACCTCCGGTTCCGCAGGCGCAGCCGCTTTGGTCGGAGGTGATGGGGCCGGAGTACATCCAGAGCCGGGAACGCTGACAGTGAAGGATCATCAATCACTAAGGCAACATCGATCAGATCATATCCAGCAAAAAATGGGACGGTACCGACGGTCGGGCCGCGCTTATATCCTTCCTTCTTCGTACCATTGGTTCCGTATTCTGCTCTCCTTCTTCCTCGTCTGCAAAGCTCAGTAGTTTCACGTTCCTACGCACGCCAAAGCACGTTAAACGACACAATTCTTATCAGTATTATTGAAAATTACCCGCTTTTTGGCACCTCGACGGCGTTCGGCTTCTTCACGCTCCTTCTGAGCAGCTTCGCGTGCACGCTGTTGGGCACGCTTCTCGGCCGCTGTGATACGGGGAATAATGTCGGGGAAGGGATTGTCGACGAC